>JAMPIV010003304.1:0-147500 GCA_024509875.1 Oreohelix idahoensis
TTATAATTAACGATTTTGCGGAAGTGTGCCGCAAAATAACTATCTGAATTAACATATTCTGTCAACTTTAACGCAAAATTTAGTAGTAATCCTTACATTTTGTGGTAGTGTTACACGATACAATACAAATTATTAACGCCAATTCTTAGCCCGCCACGCCAACACCCCGCTTCGCTTGACAGTCCGCCATGCATATATATCATCTCATCTCAGCCCGTAACCCGTCATGGGTCGTAGGGGTGCCATGGTGGAAGCATCAGCAGACAGGGTCCTCCACTGCTCTCTATCCTCAGCAATGCGTACAAGTGTGGAAAAACCGTGTCCTGCCCATTATTTGATGTTATCAGCCCAGGATTTTCTCTGCCTTCCTCTTCTCCGTTTACCTTCGACTGTTCCCTGAAGGATCGTTTTCGAAAGGGAGTCATGACGAGTTACATGCCCAAACCAGGCAAGCTTTCGACGTTTCACTATTGACAAAAGTGGTTCTTGGTGGCCTGCATAGGTGTTTATCTTCTCTCTAACATAGACATTTGTTTTGTGCTCTTTATAGCAAATGCGCAAAATTCTTCTATAACATTTATGCTCGAAAGCCTGAATCCTTCGCTCCGTATCTGCAGTGAGTGTCCAGCTCTCACACCCATACAAGAGAATAGATAATACAAGTGATTTGTATAATTTGATCTTCACAGGAAAACTGATGTTACTTTTCCAGATCACATTCAACCTTGTCATGGCAGCTGAGGCCATCTCAAGTCTTGTCTTGATTTCTTTACTTGATCTTCCATCACTACATATAGTGGACCCGAGATATTTAAAGGTGTTAACTTCTTCCAACGTTTGCCCATTTAACGTAATGTTGGTCGGAACATGTTTCTTATGGCTATTCACCAATATCTTGCTTTTTTCTATATTAATTTCCATCCCATAATGCATATATATATACGCTGGAGCAAAGCCAACAGAGGCAAAACACGCAGACAATTTTATTGCCTCCTCGCGGTAATGTTTCTGACGTCACAAAAACAAGTTAGTTATTTGAAAAATACATGCTAGCGAGATGAAAGAGAGGGGAAGATGGCCGTCTTGTGTAAAATATTTATTTGACGATGACCGGGGACAAAATTGAAAATCTAAAACCATAATGAAACTGATCCTAAAAATCATATGGTAGTATAGCTTAGAGTCCACTGAGCAAGAATGTGTTTTAAATAATATGATAGTCCCAGTATTAGCCAAGTTATTGAGAAAATACTAAATGTCTACGGACGCTCGACCAGATAGACTGTCGTTCCTGCTTGTTTTTTTATAACGGTAGTGGGGACACCGGCTTAGAAGGGAGGCATTGAGGTAAATTCAAATTCGCTTGGGTAACAAGAGTATAATAGGGAAAGGGGAGCGGTAGGAAAAATGTAATCCAAAATGAAACGTCTTTTTGTATTAGACATAACTAAAGCAGACTGGCAAATCGACTACCAGACGCAGAGTATGTTTGGAATTATTTTTGTTTTTCAAAAACTGCATTTGAATTCTGGTAGTCGCAAGCTTTCGATTGGCCAGTGCTACTAAATATTAGCAAAAAGCTTTCACTATTCATTGCCAGTTGAACAGTATTTTTTATTCAGATACGCTGAGAACAGCTGTGATAAATTTAAAAGTAAATTAAATAACTAAATAAGTATTTCACAGTCTGGACGGAGCAGAAGAAATTAAGGCCATTTCTTTGCAAAGTCAGCGTCATTTGTTTATATTTCTTGATTTGTGGTAAGAAAGCTTTATGAATTTAATATGTTTAATCCCATTACCAAAGTTAGATACTGCTATTGGGAAAAAGTGAAGGACGTGCCGGGAGCAGACATTGTTGAGTCCTCACGTTGAAATGTATCTAACTAATGTATGTTGTCATGATTATGTTTGAATATTATTGTATTAGAGTATATTAGTAAGCCTCCGTGTTCAAGAAACACTGTTCAACATGCCTGAAGCATTTATATTTAAAAAGAAAAAGATGAGAAAAATATATAAAAGGAAATGTGGTTACCCCACATTATATTATTGAGGAAAACTATGTAAATGTACAGTGGCGTATTTGCCATAGGGACCTGAGGGGTGGTCACAGCAAGGTGGGAGTCATGAAAAATTAGGGGTGAGTGCACCTGAAATGCACGCGAGGCTGACCCCATACCCACGTATGAAATTAAGTAAAAGAATAAGTGATCAGATGTAAAAGGCCAGGGTGTCCTTTTGTTGCAGAGGTTTTGTTTCCTGTTGCCAGCTAATGACAGAAAACCTGAGGAGTGACGATAACGTCAAGAAGTCTCCGACACTTTATGTATGCTGTCAAGAGATAACAGCAGGAGCTTGGGCGTGTGACGTGATATCGATATATCTGCAACTACACACTATCTTATCATTCGACAAGAAACCCCAGGTGATATGTTAAGGACCTGGGTATATCTGACAGTTTCGTTTTAAATAACACTGGTATTTCAAGTCATACTCAGGACTTTTGTGGGGTATGATGACATTACAGCCCCTCATACACAGTGACTCTCCCTCTTAGAAGAATAAAGTGTAAGCTGTGAACATTCCAACAGGAAAGACATATATTAACTTTGTAGTTATTTGGGCAGATTGTCCACACAATTTTAGTTAATCTTTTATGTAATTATCTTGTCCTCATTTTCAAAGACCTGTCCAAACGATATGACTGGACAGGCAAAATAAATTGTACAAAAAAATTATCAAATTTAAAGAAAAACTTAACCACAGGTTTTATTCACTTCCTCGCAGAAACTTAAAGTGTTTTTGTGTTGTGTACCATCATTTCATTTCTCCCATAGACACTAGGTACATCATACACCAGACACTAGAGCCAAAATAGTGACCGTGTGAGATCTAGGGAGGTAGCTTCTTCTTCTTCTTCTTCTCGTTCGCTGTTGTTTAGAAATGTCTACACAAGAAGTCCGGTTTTCTGGATGTATGTTGCTGTGGTTGAAAGTTCTTCAAGACTCCCAAACAGCTTTGTGTGGATGTGCGTCTCTGTGGGCCAATGTTCAGTTCGCAATTGACTAAGCATGTGGCAGTCTTGCAGGATGTGTTCGGCTGTCTGTGCTGCCTGTCCACACGTACATAGGGGTGATGGGACCAATCTCAGTCTGTATAAGTGACTGTTCAGTCTGTTGTGTCCTGTTCTCATACGGAACAGGATCACCTGTTTTGCTCGATCAAGATATTGATAGTTGTCTCTTTGTTGATCAATTTTCCTGATGGCCTTGATAAGGGTCTTCTTTTCCTGGAATGTGATTGTTTGTTCTTTTTGTTCCTGTGTTGCTCCCTCTTTTGCTAACATATCTGCTCTCTCATTTCCTGGTATGCCACAGTGTGATGGTATCCACTGTAGCACTACCCTTCTTTTGATATTTACTTCGCATAGGACTTTGTTTAATTCTGGCAGTTTATCACTGTTGAGGGCTTGCAGAACTGACATTGCATCGGTAAGGAATACAACCTGCTGACATTGGCTTATTGTGTTATTTATTATTCCTGCAGCAATGCTTATGGCCTGTACTTCAGCAGCATAGTTTGAACAGAATATTCCAGTAGGTGAACAGGTGGATTCATTTTCTTTGTCTGGATAGACCACATAAACTCCTGCGCCTCCGTTCTTCACTGCTCTGGTTGCAGATCCATCAGTATATACTTGGATCCATGCTTCTCTGGGGTATAGTTCTTCAATCATGTCACATGCTGCTATTTTCCTTTGGAGAGTATTTAGCTCTCCCATGGGGCAGGTGGTAGTTATGGAGGTCTTAATACTGAAATTTTGATGTTGTTCCCATGGGGTTGGGAGGAGTGTGGGAGTTATTTCCTTAGTGATGTCTGGTAGTTCATCCTTGTATGTTCTAATTAGTTTTTTGGACCGATGCACAAAACTGCTTCTCTTCAACCTCCCACTGGCTAAATCTCCAAATCTAGTTTTCATTGGATGTGCGGGCATGTTCTTGTACTTTTCTGCTTGGATCAGGGTCTTAGTGTCTCGTCTGTATAATAAAGGTGGAATGCCTGTGATTTTTTCCATTTCATTTATTGGTGTGGTCTTCATGGCACCCGTGATCAACCTAAGCGCTTGATTTTGTACTTTATCTAAGGCTTGTAGGTGTGATTTGGCTGCTGTAGACCATGCTGCTGATCCGTACTCTAATATAGGTCTTATTGCACCTGTATACACTTTCTTTAGTGTTGTTTCGTTAGCTCCCCAACTTGATCCAGCTATTTTCCTCAGTATGGAAAGTTTTCTTCTCGCTTTAGCCTCTGTTCTCTCGATGTGGTGCCTCCATGTCATTCTCTTATCTAATGTAATGCCCAAGTACACCGGTTCCTCATCTGTTTGGACATGTATATTTCCAAGTCGTATCTCTCCTGCTTTGTCTTTGTTGGAGAGCGTGAAAAGTGTTGTTGATGATTTTTTCAGCGTTGATCTGCACCATCCATTTCTCTGCCCATGCTGCTATGTTGTCTGCTGCCCTTTGTATTCGCTTATTAGCGATAGTTAGATGTTCTTCTACACACCACACCACCAAGTCGTCAGCGTATAGGGCAGCTCTCACACCTTGTGGCAGATCGTGGATGAGGTCATTGATGAATACAAGGAACACAGGGTGGGAGACAATACTGAGCCTTGAGGAACTCCATGTTTTAGGAGGATTTTCTTGCTGTTGTGACCTTCCATAGTGACTCTTGCTTTCCGATTGTGTAGGAACGACTGGATCCATTTTCTCATATTACCCTTGATTCCGTTCCTTTGCAGTTTTACTATTAACCCGTCTTTCCATACTTTGTCAAAAGCTTTTTGGAGATCTATCCATAGGGTAAAGACTTTTCTCTTTTCTTGGAAGGCATCTTCAACGATCTGTGACAGGTATGTGATTTGGTCTTCTGTGCTGCTGCACTCTCTAAACCCTGCTTGTTCTGGCACTAAAATTTTCTCGGATTCCAAGTACCATTTCAATCTTCTGTTGATCATCCTCTCCATTGTCTTACATACACAGCTTGTTAGGCTTATTGGTCTGTAGCTGGTGGCCTTCCTGTTGTCTTTTCCTTTCTTTATGATGGGACACATGAGCGCCTCTCTCCATATCTGTGGCACACTGCCTGTCATCCAACTGTAGTTGTATATTTGCAACAGTTTGCTCATTGCTGTATATCCTAGGTGTTTTAGCATTTCGTTGGTTATACCATCCGGGCCTGGTGATTTCCTGTCTTTAAGTTTCCACACGGCTGTTTTTAACTCGTCCATATTGAAAGGTTTGGACATAACGTCCGGACTGTTTCCATTAGTTCTAGTGTGGATTATTTCTTGACGAATGTCTCGTTGTCTGCGTAAATTGACGGAGATGTTACTTTCATTTCTGTAGGATTCCGCAAATATGTCTGCTGCTTGTTTGCCGGTATATAGTTTCCCTGCATCGTCTAGTGTAATGGTTTGTCGTTGAGAATTGTTATCGTCATTCAATTGTTTAGTGAGTTTCCACAACTTTCTCCCTTCCTTTTCAAGGTTTAGTTTATATGTTTTTTCCCTCCAGCTTCTCCTCTGGGCTTCTAGCTTTCCTTTAATGAATTTTGCTTTTGCCTTTTGTAGCATGATATGGTTCTGTTGGGATGGTTGAACCTCTGCAGTGTGCCTTGCTTCATTCATATCTTCATGTAGGTTTTGTAGTGTGTTGGACCAATATGGTACATAGTTCTTCCTCGCTCCTCTCGGTATTGTCTCCTTTGCTGCCTTGAGTACTCCATTATTAAAATCCCAGATGACTCTGTTAATGTCTCTGTCTAGTACCTTAATATCTTTTGTAAGCAGATTTGCTCTGTGTTGATAAATGGACCAATTTGCTTTTTTATAATTCCATCTTGGCTGACTTGGACTTGTATTAATTGTTCTATTAATTTTGATGAATACAGGACGATGATCACTTCCACCGAGTTGTTCTCCTATTTCCCTTTCCACTATCCCAGCCAAATCAGGTGTGCAGAATGCCAGGTCTGGAGTAGAGGTGCTATGCCATCTTCTGGAGTAAAAGGTTGGAGGATCATTAGGGTTGTTTAGAAGGGTTAGGTTATTGTCGTCTTGCCAGTTTTCTATCTCTTCGCCCCTTCTATCTAGCTGGTTGTATCCCCAGCTTTGGGAATGGCTGTTGAAGTCTCCCACCGCTATGAAGTTGCCAATGGGGACATCTATGCTAGTCATGTTCAGTGGTATGTCATTGGGGCAGTAGAAGTTTAGGAGATCCAGTTCCAGAGTGTTATGTTTTAGATGGATTACTTGGTATTCTGCACCTTCTTTATATGTCTTGGATTCTATAGCGTTGAGGTTATTCCTTATCAGTGTTAGTATGCCACCCTTCTTCCGATCTTTTCTGTCAACTCTGAAGCATTGATAGCCCCAATAATTCATCATCATCATTGATAGAGTCAGGGGCCTACATGTGCTTGACCTCACACGGTTAATATATACACGGATTTCATTCTTTTTTATGTTACCATCATAACCTCCCCAGCAAAATCTAACTTTGCTACAATATATATATAAGTTGCTGTGTACATTCTAACTGTGACAGGAGATTGTAGATCCCATTTGGGGTAAGTTGTGAACCTATATCTTACAAATGTGAATTTAACATGTTTTTCTTGCTGAGTGGTTATGTATGAGGCTGGCAACCTCAACATATGAAAATAGTATATTCATAAACCATATATATATATATATATATATATATATATATATATATATATATATATATATATATATATATATATATATATATATATATATATATATATATATATATATATATATATATATATATATATATATATATATATATATATATATATATATATATATATATATGTATATATATATATATATATATATATATATATATATATATATATATATATATATATATATATATATATATATATATATATATATATATATATATATATATATATATATATATATATATATATATATATATATATATACGAGGGGCATTCAGAAAGTAATGCACCACATCGTTTTTCTCAGCTAATAATGAAGATAAAAGCATGAAATTTTGCACACTTTAAATATGGCATGTGCCAATTGTGTGCACTAAATTGCACTGCAACCGGTCAAATAATACGGCTGCCCTAAACCGTTGAAATGGAGCGTGTTAGCAACTTGCGTTATAAGCAGCGAATTGTGATAGAATTTCACGTTGCAGGGAAGGAAACTGTTGTGAACATTCACAAGCGTCTATGTGATGTGTATGGAAGTTTTGCAGTCGACAGGAGTACAGTCAGTCTCTGGGTTCAGAGAATCAAAGAATCAGGAAGTGGAGATACGGAGCTGCTTGATCGGCCGCGGTGTGGACGTCCTGCCACAGCCACCAACGCAGAAATATTGAAATGCGTTGAGGGCATTATTCTTACTGGTAGGCGAATCTCTACTCAACAATTGGCCTTACAGCTGTCAGTCAGTATTGGTAGTGAAAATGCAGTTATAAGAAGTCTCGGATTTTCTAAGAATTGCGCTAGATGGGTTCCTTGAAGTCTCACAAATGACCACCGATTGCAAAGGAAAGCAATTTCTTCTGAATTGTTGGAGCGTTTCAATGCTGATGGAGAGAACTTGTTGGCTAAGATTGTTACAGGTGACGAAACCTGGGCACATCATTTTGAACCTGAGACAAAAAGACAGTCAATGGTGTAGCATCATCCGCAATCACCACGAAGAAAGAAATTCAAAACAATTCCTTCAGCTGGAAAGGTCATGATCACTGCCTTTTGGGACATTGAAGGTGTGATTCTTGTGGACGTTATGCCAAGAGGAGAGACAATCAATTCGCAAGCTTACATTAAGACATTGAAAAAACTTAATCAACGTTTTCGCAGAGTTCTGCCACACAAGAATCCAACAGACCTGCTTCTCCTTCACGACAATGCGCGACCTCACACAAGTCTGGCAACACGGGAAGCAATCACCAAATTGGGTTGGACTTTACTACCCCATCCACCCTATAGTCTCGATTTGGCACCCTCTGATTTTCATCTATTTGGTCCACTTAAAGATGCACTCCGTGGGACAAGGTTTGAAGATGATGAAGGAGTGATTCATGCAGCGAAGAAATGGCTACATGATCAAGACAAAATCTGTTACGGGCTAGGAATACATGCACTTGTTTCGCGCTGGCATAAAGCCGTACAAGTTGATGGGGATTATGTTGAATAATACCGATGTTTACATGACATATCCATGTATATTGTGTATAAATTTCATGCTTTTTGAATAAACAGCTCCTGAGAAAAACGATGTGGTGCATTACTTTCTGAACGCCCCTCGTATGTTATTCATAGTTTGTTTTCACGCCTGTACGTAGTAGTTATATGTCACAGAAGTTTGTGTACTAAGTGTCCGCGAAACAATACTATTTATTATACCTCCCTTTCACATAGCTGTCACTATCACCTCTGCTCCAGCGGGACCATAAATATCTCAGTCCTATCTTCTCATAATTTACGACAACCCTTGTGAACTAACAGTGACTGTACCCAACAACAAAGCATCATCAACGCCTGGCTAGTTAAGTATAAATGTCAGGCCCAGCAAAATAATTTTTTTTTAACGATAGCTAATTTAAAGTCACTACCAGTGATGAAAACGTCAGTGCTTTATTGTTTCATAAAAACCCTATTTTAACTATAACTGATTATTACATTTGTTATCTGTAAATACATATTGATAGTGGATTTAGTAATTTATTGATTGACCTGTATGACTCAGTTAATTTAAATGCGTAACGATTTATAGCTATTAAAGTAATATTTTAATGAATCATTTCAGTTGGGGGATTAAAAAAAATAAAAAATAAAAATAAAATAACACAAAAACACTAGCAAATTTCTGTTTCCTCGCAGAAGAGGCGGGAAGATAACAAGTTCGTAACAGCTTAGAATGGCTTAGATGATCTCAGTTATAGCTTGATTTCTTAAAATTCCTGTGAGGCTCCCTGAAGTAGAAGCACCATTCTTCTATTTATATCTCTGCCAAGCAGAGGCGTCACTAGGGGGGTACGGACCGCACCCGGGTGAACCATCAGAGGGGCTGATCAGCTGAGGGGGTGACATCAAAATGACTGTCTATAAAATTTGTGTGCAGTATTTCAGCAGAAATTTATTATTTTTTATAAAAATATCCCTGTAGTTAGTTATAACCCCAAAAACATTTTTCGTTAGCCCAGCTACCTGTACTGGTGTAATGTACTTCAGGAAGTTAATCTCACACAGCAGTACCTGCAGACTAAGGACTTAACTCTCGACAAGGTGGTGACAAAGCTAGCGGCGCAAAGACTTTTTCTGCACGAGGAACGCAGTCACCTAGTGGAGCATGCAGTTGAACAGGCGCTTTTAAAATCAGACGAATGTGGAATTGCAGTAGAGAGAAGAGCCAGGTTCAAGAAGAGGGTGGCAGGGGAGCTGTCGTAAAATTAACAGTGATACAACGTTAAAATATCTCCAAAGGATAAAATGTAGGGATAAAAAGACTGCGTAAGTTACTAGAAGGCATGATCGCCCACGCCGCGGGTCATCACCCGCCATGGAAATTAAATTGCTAGAACGTTTACCCTTGGAACGAATTGAGAACGAAGATCAAAAGGAAAAATCTGACTGAACATGTGCTTGAAACTAGCAAGGCTACAAAGATGCAATTGGGGGGGGGGGGGGGGGGGGGGGGGGGGGGGGGGGGAAACGGAGGAAAAGTCACGTCCCCTAGTTGACACAAGGTAACGAAATCGACAAAAGGGACCATAGTATTATACGCAACAGTCATTTTTTGGACGTTTTTGCGATATTTTGTCCTTTATTTGAATGCAGCGGCAAACGTTTCACAGAAGATTCTAGAAAATATTTCGAAAAAAAACATCTAACCTTGAAAAGTAACTTTTTCTTAATAATGATGTTAGGAATATAAAACCTAGCTGGCCGGATGGCCCATTTTGAGCAGTGAAATAATATGCTTTTATTTATACAGACGGATAGATAATAATGAAGACATTGACAAAAGACTGTGTTGTTCACATCAGCGAAAGACTGCATTGAATCAAACATGTCACTAATTTGCACAAAAACCGCGACCTTGATACTCAAGTGTCCAAATCTAGTTAGAATGAAAGAGAGGGACATTGGTGGGAGCTGTGGCTAAAAATAACTTTAAAGACAAAATTTGTAGAGGGGACGGATATGTTGGTTCAAAAACCAAGTACGTTTTTTGTGAAAACGCAAGTAGAGACGGACGGACTAACAGATAAAAATCCATACTTGACTGAAGCATGACTGAAATGACTTTAGTGTAGGAAATTTGAATTTGAAAAAAACACAAGGCATTGATTGGCCACAGACAATCATATTATCAGCGCTCAGACGCGCTTTTTTGCCATTCCTCAATAGTTGTCCAGTGATAGACACAGTAAATTTTAAGTGTGGTGATTTCCAATGAAGTAAATTGAAATAAGTTCAGGGACGCCATACTATAGCCAGCAGCTCAGCTGAGTTTTGCTAGCATTTCTGTGTTCTTTATTCATAATCTGGTAAGATTGAAATTATTTCTTTGTATATTTTGAATATTGTTTAATGTTTCGAGTGATTTGATACTGCCATATCGAAATCTAGCCTTACAAACACGTGCAGTGTCGCATCTCGGCAGAACAGCCGTGTATTGCCCCAAGCACGGAGAGGTGGGGCCACCCGATATATTGCCCCCAAGCACGGAGAGGTGGGGCCACCAGATTCCAGCACCAGAACTACTCTTTCAAAGTTACGTAAGCAGGCTGGTCTGCTGGATTTACACCAACTTCATAGACATAGCACCCAAAGTGAATTACTACTAAAACATCCCATTTCCTTCCATCATTAATGGACAATGTTTGGTAGGCATAGACAGGGAGGGATGAAGCCACCCCAACAGCACATCTATTCATCGTTCTCCCAGGGAAAATAAAATTATGAACTGTAGAAATATTATCTAATCGTGAAAATTGTATACGTACACACCTTTTATTTATCATGCCATTTATTCATGCCATTCACTCATAAATTCCAAAATCTTTCATATGTTCTGGCCAAAATAAAACCTTGGTTCAGAACAAATAAATTTAAAAAAGATTTACTTTCTAAAATTTCACCAGCTGAATTTAGTTCATTGTGTTCTAAATTTTATTGATAATATTATATTATTTAATATCTGTGGGTGTGTGTTTGTATATGTCAATACAACACATTACATTCAGTATCCTAGATTTTAACGTAGCCACATTCATTAGAAAAAAAGATAGGTGTGAGGTCGTAGTGGTAGCAAGAAAGGCCTTCTGAAAATTCACAGCTACATTTTATCTCAGGAGCCTTCACAGCTGACCTCATACATCACACTTAGTAATATCACCATCATACAATACCATCAAAACCACTACAGGAGCAAGCAAGCGATGCTGGACTCACTCTGCAAGAAGAAATAAGAGTGCGATGTTTGAGTGCATTGATCGCTTTCATTCTGAACTCCAGATCAGATCAAGAGCCATCAAGGAAGTAGCAGCCATGTTTGAGGCTGTTCAAGCAAAGAATATGTGCCACTGAAGAAGAGTTAAAGGTGTCCATTCCAAAATTGACCACTTGCTATGACGAGGTATCCGAGAGTGCGCTTTTAATAGAAATACCAAGGCTGAGAAGGCACCTGAAAGCAACAGAGATTGATCTGGAAGAAGCCAAATATTGGGCAATATTAGACGTTTTGACAATCATAGCTGAATGGAACTTCCTAGAATCTCTCCCAACCCTTTCATTAAGCCTAAAATTATTTCTGACAATCTGTGTCTGTGGCTTTATGCGAGAGGAGCTTTTCAAAGCTGACACTTATACAGAACTATTTGCGATCTAGCATGGGTCAGTCAAGGCATTCCGATCTTCCGATATTATCAATTGAAAGTGAGTTGGCGAAAGGCATTGATTTCGATGAAGTGATTCACACGTTCGCAGCTTTGAAGGCCAGGAAAGGAAAGTTATGATTTAGTCGAGATGTTCACTAAGTGCTGAAATGCTTGTGTATTTGTTCCTGTTTATTTTTTGGGATTATTTCATTTATTAGTATATTTCAATATGCATTTACGAGTAACATTAGTACAAAAAACATTACTAAGGATTCTGTATGGTCTGGTACGGGAGGAGGTCCATGGGTGGGAAGCCAGCCGATAGGATAGTCTGGCGCTCTCTCTTCCAAACCTCTACACCTCACGGTAGAAGGGGAACAACTAAGTAAGTAAGTAAGTGAGTAAGTAAGAATAGAACTGATCTTACGCTCGGCTATAATGTTAATGTGACATAGCTTTCTATGTAATAAAATGACAGCTAATTCTCATTATTTTGTTTCGTATAAAATAATGGATAGAAGGGAAGAAACAACAGTTTCAAAATACGATGTGACTTTTCAATCAACCTGTACAACAACATGCACCGGAACTGTGGACCCCCCCCTTCCCCCCCCCCCCCCTCCCCCCACCTCACAGACACACTGCCGTTTAACGGAGTATTGTGCCAATCGTTATTTGGACACGTCATACTGCATCAAATAAATATCTTATGCATTGAGATTGATAAGATATCTATGAACATTCAGGTTTATTATTTATTTGTGATGTAGTATAAACTTTCTTTTGTAATAAAGCTATATAATTTTGACCCCTCAGGGTATGTTTTTTTTAAATCTTCCGTTCTCTTTGGTAAATGAGTTCTTATAATAGTTTCTACCTGTGATTTCTTCTTCTTCTTTGATCCTTAGCCGCCGACTGTCAAAGCAGTCAGTGGCCATCACGCCTGGGGGCATCTTGTAGGGCAGCAACAAACTGCTTCCACTTTGCGTGGTCAGGGGCCATACTTCGTGCAGTGGTTCATTTTTTGCATCTCGGCCTTCACAGTTCTCCGCCAAGTTGTTTTTGGTCGGCCTCTCTTTCGTTTTCCTTCAGGGGTCCATAGCATATCTGTTCGTGTGATGGCATCAGGGTCTCTACTGAGGACGTGGCCAACCCACCTCCAGTCCTGTGATTTGATATGTTGATATACATAACATCATTCACAAACACCGCACCCTAACGGCACATCTAATCTTATCGAGCTATAGATTCATTAGCATAATTTGTTAAAAATCAAGATCCACTACAAACTGTGATTAACTGTTTAACTAAATACTTTGAAATCGTTGTAAAAAAATTTATTTGGGATATAATAAGACGCTTTTTTAGTTCTGTACCCATTTTTCAAATGGCATAAAAAGATTTAACCAGCAGCCTTCTCCCTTAGATGTGACATCATACGTCCAGAAAAAGAATGCGAATCACGGAAGAACATTCACGTAGATCTGTGAAGTTCAAAATACATTAGATCTTCATTACCAAAATCTGGCTTCAGATATTTTTTCGCTCTATTCTTGAAATCTTTTCAGCTGATGTATGAAAGCTTAAATTATTGCATCGATAATTCAGGGAAAATTGAAAATGATGAATGACATATGCTGTAAACATTCGGTACATGGCGACGTGTTTGTTATCAGGGATAGCTGTGATCAGGGAGTCCTTCTCTTCGTGACCAGATTCGGAGAAACGAACTTCGCTGAGACAGTCACTGATTAATCCTTTTAATGTCAAGCATACATCTACCCCGTCATTAAGCAGGAAGCAAAGGTGATGTCCATGTGTTTTAAATTGCCAAAAACTTCACTTCTGACTTGCGAATATCTTTTTGTCACGCTGTACAAAATGTGACGAGACAAATAAGCAGGTACACTTGCGATGTGTTTTGATTTGGTATAAATTGGCAATTGGAAGTTCCATTACAGTGTATTGTCTTATAGTTAGTTTTGTGTGTAGAGAAACGGCGACAATTATATATGGCGCCAATGCTTCACGATTTCTTCTTTCTGTTTTTATCAGTCTCCTCGTTTTTTCATTCCCTTCGTGAGTGTGTGTTTTTAAACATCGGAAATGTGTATTTGAATTTTTTTTTCTGTAAATACTTTTCTAAGCGTTAGTCCAACAACTTGTTGACATATCTGTCACTGCTAATTCTCACTGCTGCTCATGTTTTTAAAATATACGTAACGGCATTTTTTGTGCCCTTCAAATTTTTTTTATTGTGATGTGTACTTGCAGCTTTGCAAAACATTCATTCATGAATCATTTCTGCTGCTTGCTATCTCGTATCATCTTTGCAAAATCACTGTTCGGCATCCTCTCTAACACTTTCCTCTCCATTACTGGCCCATAAATGGCCATGCCAGCATTTAGGCCAAAGGCAACTGCTCCTAAGTAATGAATTGCGGACAAGATAGAGCGCTCCACAGGGGTAGCTGTAAACTTGGCAGCACGCTTTCGCATCAGGTAAGTTGCGCCTAAGCAAACAACCATAGCCGGGAGACCATAATAGAGCACACCTTCAATGGCAATCTCATTGAACTTTTCAGAATCTCCTGAATTGTTTTTTGAACGAGGGGGTCGATTCTCCATCTTTGACAACAAACACAGTTGGTTAGACAAGTTTATAACTGGTTGGCTCTCCTACCGAACACGAAAGAGCTAAGACCATTGGCGGACACAAGTGAAGCTGGAAAATTGTTCCTAAAAATGCTGCAGTTCTGAGAATCTGATCCGTTCGGGGGCTACACTTGATTAGAACAACACAGATGTTTTTTTTACAATTTAAATTTGACAAGGGGAAGCATGCCGGTGGAAGTGTTGTTACACCGAATTCTCTGCGGTCTACGTAAAAACGCTTAGTTTAGGTCTGTTGTGGTGTTCAATAGTGCGGAGTTTGTTATGCGCAATCATAATCTAAGTGCGCAAGTGGTGTGCGTGATGACGCTTTCTGCAAAGAGATTCGAATATCATCGGCACTGTGTTCGATAAACTGAATTATTTCAGGCATACACGTATACCTTATTTTATGACAGTGAAGCATAGATTGTGAATAAAAGAGTGCAGATCTCTTTGGAGACTACAGGGATGTGGCTTCCCAGAAGGATGATGAAAATATTATGAACAGCTACAGGCGAATTACAGGCTCTGACAGCGTACACTTGAACTGGGCCACGACAGCGTACACTTGAACTGGGCAACGACAGCGTACACTTGAACTGGGCCACACACTAGTTAATCACGAGGGTCCTTCAGGTCCCCGTGGAGCAGATGTTTTCAACAAACTTATGCCAAGTTTTCATGTTCCATGCTATTAGCTTAAGTCTTCCATGTCGTCTTCATCACGTTCATTCGTCTCCGGTTCCCTTTTCTATGTGTTCTTTATGGTCTCCCTCCATATCTTTTACCATGGGGACTCTAGAACAAGGATTATCTTGTAATGCTATCAACGGGTTCTCTCAAAGTGTGTCCTATCCATCGCCAGCGTTTCTTCTCATCTCTAGTTCCAACTACACTTATCTGGTTCTTGTCATCAGTTCCACATTAGTGATTTTGCCATACCACTTCAATCTTTCTATTTTATGCAAGCAGTCCTTTTTGGAAGTCTGTAGCTTTTTAGTTGTTATTTTTGTTGTTCTCCATGTTTCACAGCCGCACAGTAGGGTTGACTTGACTGTAGCTGTGGGGATCTACTTTAGAAACAATGAGCTATCCAAAGAGCTACCTTGATAAAGTCACATCTGTTTTCAGGATTCAGAGTAACTGCAATGTGAAATAAGCGCTGCCTTTATTTAAATTCTGCCGCACGATCTGCTTACCACAATAGTCTCGAAAGAAAGGAGGAAAATTCAAAATAAATGAGATTTTAAATGAATCTTAACTTCATTTCAAAGAAAAGAATGCTTTCATATCTTACACACTTTACGAATAAAGCAAATATATAAACTGACAACAGTTCGAAAATCAAAGTTGAAAAAAAAACAAAAACACACACACACCCACACAAATAGTAATACGTCTTACAAGGAGAAGGACAAGAAAAACCTACGTTGCGGCCACAAGGCCTTCGTCAGGGACAGACAAACAAGAGACAGGAGGGAAAGAAAATGAGAATTAAGTAGAGAACATGAAACTATAAAAATAAGAGAAAAAAACTCCCATAAATAAATAAATACTAATAATAAATAAATTTAAAACAAATAAATAAATAAATAAAAATAAAAACTAAATAAAGAAATAAATAAAATAAAAAATAATAAAGGAAAAAATAATTTAAAAAAAGAAGAAAAAAAATATTTAAATAAAATAAAATAAATTAACAAATTAAAAAAAAAAAATAAATAAATAAATAAATAAATAAAATTATTAAATTAAAAAAATGGTAATTTAAAAAAAAAAAAAAAAAGGGTGATCGCATCAAAGTAGAAAGTCATAATACAACAGGGACTCGATAGAGAAAGGCGTCTCAGACAAAAGAATGTTGGGTATTCAAACCGTGTGGTTTGAGGCAACCCATAAGATGGATGAGGCGTTGTTCCTGGCGAAACCGACTGTTGGCGTCCGAGGAACAGTATCTGATGGCTGTCACCTGGATGTCAGTGGCACCGTGGTGGTCAGGGCCATTGAAGTGGATGGCCACAGGTGTGGAATTAAACTGAGAGATGTCATAGAGGTGTCTGCAGAATCGGTCGCCCAGTCGTGTGCCCGTTTGGCCGATGTACGTAATGGTGCAACGTTTGCATATGATAGCATAAATGACCTTGCGTGACTCACATGTGAAGCCATGGGTGATGGTGAACTTGGCGTTAGGGAACGAGACTGAACGTGTTTCGATTACATACTGACATGTCTTACATCGTGTACGGTTACATGGCTTGGTTCCAAAGTGGCCATCGTTGACGGTTTTCAGACGGCTATGGACTAGGAGGTCCCTCAAATTTTTGTCCCGTCTATATGCCAGCAAGGGTGGCTCACTAAATGCTTCCCGCGCCACTGGGTCAGCTTGGAGGAGAGGTAGGTGGCGAAACAGGATCCTTTTGACAGCAGTGCTGTGAGGGTGATAGGTCATTATTAACTTGACTCTATCAGAGGAGGTTTTATGGCGGGGTTTGAGGGCCTCTACACGTGAGATAGGGAGAACACGTTCTAAGGCAGAGGTAAGAACATCTTCTGGATACTGTCTGTTACGGAAGAAGTCCAACATTTCTTGTGCTCGGCATAGAAAGTTGTCATCATCTTGGCATAACCGACGGAGGCGGAGAAGTTGTGAGAAAGGCAAGGAGTCCCGACAAGTCGGAGGATGAGAGGAAGTATAAAGGAGGTAACTGTGTGCATCGGTGGGTTTGTAGTACACCGAAGGGGTGAGGTGGGGCGGAGTGATAGTGACAACAATGTCAAGGAAATTAACAGAGACAGTGGAGATGTGAGAGGTGAATTGGATCGCAGGGTGGAAGTTGTTAATGAAATTAATGAACTAGATAGGTCAACCTCTGGCATATCGGTGAGACCTATGCCATCATCGATGTATCTATGATACATCAATGGAAAAGGTCCAGGATACTGCTGCCACACCTGATACTCCAGGTAGCCCATGAAGAGGCAGGCATAACTGGGACCCATCTTGGTGCCCATGGCAACTCCACTTATTTGGTCAAAGAACTGTCCATTGAACTCAAAGGAATTGAGTCGAAGGACCAGTTCTGCAAGGCGCAGGAGAGTCTCTGTAGCGATAGAGGGGTGCCTGCGCTGGTCCAGGAAAAACCGGAGAGCTCGGAGACCATCAGAGTGAGGAATGGAAGTGTAAAGTGAGCAAACATCTAACAGAAATAAACGGTAGGTACGGTCTGGAGAAAGCTGAATAGAGGAAAAAGTAGTAAGAGCATGGTTTGTGTCCTTTAAGAAGGAAGGAAGCTGCTCTACAATAGGCTGGAAGATGCCGTCGAGGAAGTCTGATATACGTTCGGTAGGGCAGGACACGCAGAGACAATGGGTCTCCCAGGGTTGGAGGGTTTATGAATTTTGGGAAGCATATAAAACACAGGCTTACCCAGACCACTATTGTCAATACGGAGATGAGAAGCGCTAGAAGGTAAGGACTTGTTGGCGATAAGACTTTTGATGGTGTCATGGACCAGACGATTGTTGAGGACTGTCGCATCATTGTCACGGCGCTGGTAGAAGGAGCTGTTGGTGAGCTGCTTATTACCTTCTTGGAGGTACAGGTCCTTGCGCCATACCACAATGGCACCTCCTTTGTCAGCCGGTTTGATAACAATGTCATCTCTGCGGCGGAGCTTAGTAAGGGCATGAGACTCATCAGAAGAAAGGTTTGAATAACGCAGGCGTTGAGGTTGGAGCTGCTGAATGTCGTGGAGGGTATTCTGAATATATAAATCCAGAGCGTGGGAAGCCCCAGGAGAGGGTGTAAAATGTTTATTCTTGGGAGGAGCAAAGCGTGCAAAGGCATCATCTGATTCAGCCTGCGATCTCTGAGGACCATCACTGTTGCGGAAATGGAGCTGAAGTCGCAGACGGCGATGAAACCGATGGATATCTTGGAGGAGATTGTACTGATCAGAGGATGGCTGGAGAGGGACAAAGTGCAAACCCTTGCTGAGGACTGAAAGCTCTCCCTCAGAGAGGGCAAGATCAGAGGGAATACAAACAACCTGGGAACGAGATGGGGTAGAGGAGGCAGGGACAGTCTCAGGGGTAGGACAGAGGCGGGAAAGTTTGTCCTTTTTCTGGGCGGATAAAAAATCATACAATTGCCGGTTGAGGGTATGGATAATAATGCGTATAATGGGGAAGGCAGGAAAGTAGCTGGAGGTGAGACTACGTAAGCGGAGTAGAAGCTGAGACTGCTGAGCACTGATATCTGCCAGGAGGCGGGAATGGATAGCTGCGACAGCTCGCATACGCTGGAACCCACATGTGGTCTCGATGCGCTGTAAGAGGCGATGTTCACGAGGGTGAATATGGCCAGCAGAGGGGTTGAAGTGAGAAGTGAAGCCATGAGGGAGAACTTTAAGGCGGAGGCAGGTGCGGATAAAGTGGAGATGGCAAGTGAATCTAGTTTTCTTGAATGTAGCAAATGCAAAATCAATTGCAGTGCGAGATATATCAGGTGGTAAGAGGCTGAATGAGGTGGTAATAGAAGACCGAAGTGAATTAATGAAGTGTTTCAGTGAAGGCATAATGGCAAATCGAGTGAGACCACACACATGCGTTTAAAAAAATAAATAAAATTAAATATAAAAAATAATTAATTTTATAGATATAAAGAATAAATAAAAAAATAATAAACAATGAAAGTAGGTGTATAGATCGAAAGTAAGAGAGGAGATAAAAGAGAAAAGTGAGCAAACAGATAGACAGTGCAGTCAGTTATGGGGTAATATATAAGTATATGAGGAGAACTGCCGTAAGGCGGGGTAAAACAGTGAAAAAAAAAAAAAAAAAAAAACACACACACACCCACACAAATAGTAATACGTCTTACAAGGAGAAGGACAAGAAAAAACCTACGTTGCGGCCACAAGGCCTTCGTCAGGGACAGACAAACAAGAGACAGGAGGGAAAGAAAATGAGAATTAAGTAGAGAACATGAAACTATAAAAATAAGAGAAAAAAAACTCCCTTAATATTAAGTCCAGTCACATGTGAAGCAAAGCAGGATGGCTGCCACTAAACCGGAAAGAGGAAGTTGACAGTACATAAAGATAAGAAATAATAAAAACAAGGACTGGAAAAGAGTGAGAAAAAAGTAATCAATAAATAATAAATAAAATAAAAAAAAAATAATAATAAATAAATAAATAAATAATAATAATAAATAAATTTAAAACAAATAAATAAATAAATAAAAATAAAAACTAAATAAAGAAATAAAAAAAATAAAAAAAAATAATAAAAAAAAAAAAAAAATTTAAAAAAAAAAAAAAAAAAATTAAAAAAAAATAAAAAGTATAAAGTCATAATACAACAGGGACTCGATAGAGAAAGGCGTCTCAGACAAAAGAATGTTGGGTATTCAAACCGTGTGGTTTGAGGCAACCCATAAGATGGATGAGGCGTTGTTCCTGGCGAAACCGACTGTTGGCGTCCGAGGAACAGTATCTGATGGCTGTCACCTGGATGTCAGTGGCACCGTGGTGGTCAGGGCCATTGAAGTGGATGGCCACAGGTGTGGAATTAAACTGAGAGATGTCATAGAGGTGTCTGCAGAATCGGTCGCCCAGTCGTGTGCCCGTTTGGCCGATGTACGTAATGGTGCAACGTTTGCATATGATAGCATAAATGACGTTGCGTGACTCACATGTGAAGCCATGGGTGATGGTGAACTTGGCGTTAGGGAACGAGACTGAACGTGTTTCGATTACATACTGACATGTCTTACATCGTGTACGGTTACATGGCTTGGTTCCAAAGTGGCCATCGTTGACGGTTTTCAGACGGCTATGGACTAGGAGGTCCCTCAAATTTTTGTCCCGTCTATATGCCAGCAAGGGTGGCTCACTAAATGCTTCCCGCGCCACTGGGTCAGCTTGGAGGAGAGGTAGGTGGCGAAACAGGATTCTTTTGACAGCAGTGCTGTGAGGGTGATAGGTCATTATTAACTTGACTCTATCAGAGGAGGTTTTATGGCGGGGTTTGAGGGCCTCTACACGTGAGATAGGCAGAGGTAAGAACATCTTCTGGATACTGTCTGTTACGGAAGAAGTCCAACATTTCTTGTGCTCGGCATAGAAAGTTGTCATCATCTTGGCATAACCGACGGAGGCGGAGAAGTTGTGAGAAAGGCAAGGAGTCCCGACAAGTCGGAGGATGAGAGGAAGTATAAAGGAGGTAACTGTGTGCATCGGTGGGTTTGTAGTACACCGAAGTGGTGAGGTGGGGCGGAGTGATAGTGACAACAATGTCAAGGAAATTAACAGAGACAGTGGAGATGTGAGAGGTGAATTGGATCGCAGGGTGGAAGTTGTTAATGAAATTAATGAACCTAGATAGGTCAACCTCTGGCATATCGGTGAGACCTATGCCATCATCGATGTATCTATGATACATCAATGGAAAAGGTCCAGGATACTGCTGCCACACCTGATACTCCAGGTAGCCCATGAAGAGGCAGGCATAACTGGGACCCATCTTGGTGCCCATGGCAACTCCACTTATTTGGTCAAAGAACTGTCCATTGAACTCAAAGGAATTGAGTCGAAGGACCAGTTCTGCAAGGCGCAGGAGAGTCTCTGTAGCGATAGAGGGGTGCCTGCGCTGGTCCAGGAAAAACCGGAGAGCTCGGAGACCATCAGAGTGAGGAATGGAAGTGTAAAGTGAGCAAACATCTAACAGAAATAAACGGTAGGTACGGTCTGGAGAAAGCTGAATAGAGGAAAAAGTAGTAAGAGCATGGTTTGTGTCCTTTAAGAAGGAAGGAAGCTGCTCTACAATAGGCTGGAAGATGCCGTCGAGGAAGTCTGATATACGTTCGGTAGGGCAGGCACATGCAGAGACAATGGGTCTCCCAGGGTTGGAGGGTTTATGAATTTTGGGAAGCATATAAAACACAGGCTTACCCAGACCACTATTGTCAATACGGAGATGAGAAGCGCTAGAAGGTAAGGACTTGTTGGCGATAAGACTTTTGATGGTGTCATGGACCAGACGATTGTTGAGGACTGTCGCATCATTGTCACGGCGCTGGTAGAAGGAGCTGTTGGTGAGCTGCTTATTACCTTCTTGGAGGTACAGGTCCTTGCGCCATACCACAATGGCACCTCCTTTGTCAGCCGGTTTGATAACAATGTCATCTCTGCGGCGGAGCTTAGTAAGGGCATGAGACTCATCAGAAGAAAGGTTTGAATAACGCAGGCGTTGAGGTTGGAGCTGCTGAATGTCGTGGAGGGTATTCTGAATATATAAATCCAGAGCGTGGGAAGCCCCAGGAGAGGGTGTAAAATGTTTATTCTTGGGAGGAGCAAAGCGTGCAAAGGCATCATCTGATTCAGCCTGCGATCTCTGAGGACCATCACTGTTGCGGAAATGGAGCTGAAGTCGCAGACGGCGATGAAACCGATGGATATCTTGGAGGAGATTGTACTGATCAGAGGATGGCTGGAGAGGGACAAAGTGCAAACCCTTGCTGAGGACTGAAAGCTCTCCCTCAGAGAGGGCAAGATCAGAGGGAATACAAACAACCTGGGAACGAGATGGGGTAGAGGAGGCAGGGACAGTCTCAGGGGAAATCAAACAAAAATATGTAACCTAAATATGATTCTCTAATTTATTTCGGCTAAAAGGGAAGTGACGGCTACATGTCTAATATCGATCATCTAGGAAGAAAATGATCGGTGATAACGCATATAAACCCCCCTCCCTACCACCAACCCCGCCACCCACATGACAGCTAGGACCGAAACCTTAATGTCGGTAATAGTATCAAGAGTAGCGAAAGCTCTCAGTCGACGAAATACCAACTAATCTTGCGAATACAATCATCAATTGTTACGATCCAATCATTAGCAATTCGCACAACTATGTTTACTGGACACACCCCTGTTCGAAATCTCTACTTGGGAGAACCGGCCAGGTGAAAACTTGAATGCGGGTCGCACGAATGCGGAAATTGGGTTGGCGAAATCTGATGATCGTTGACTGTGTTAAAATGTCTCGGAAACCATAAGCACTTTGTAGTTGTTGGAAGAATAATTTGGCGAGGCTTGACTCCTTAGCCACAGCTTGTGTTTGACGGAACAAACCGGTATTCAACGACTGCTCTTTATTCTCTCTTTGCCGTGAGCGCGAACGGTAGCCCAACCCTACATTTTGTTGTCAGCGTTCCCCGTACAGTTGTCACTTCTGCCTCAGGAAATAAAAGTTGGATACGATGGTTGAGAGGTGAACAAGGCAGCGAAAGACTACAAATAACATCAATTCAAATTTCCATTTCCTTCAAAGAAAGCAGAAGCATTGTCTATGATTGTTCTAGAGTCTTTAAGAGCCATCCCAGCTGCGGCCTTACGCTAGTGAGCCATTTTACGACCGAACTCTGCCCAATATTCCTGTATGAAAGCTCGGGAAGTTCTTATTAAGCGTTTATGACTTTCACATAGCAATAAATTTCTCCTTTAGTTTTTGAAATCGTGACAGTGTTGCTGTTATAAGAGACATCAACCCGTATAAATTGCCAGTGGTCGATGACTTTGCTAAGGAGACCAAAACGTTACTACTTCGGGCCCGTTTGAATGAGAATCACGGTGGGGTACATAATGATCATGTCAGCGTCACACCCAACCAGCCCAATCGTTAAGACCGCTCTCTCATTATACTGGAGGAAGTTGAGGGGAACTGCGGTAAGACGTGGAATACAATGGGTGGGTTTGAAAAAAAATCGAAAAAAGGTGATTCGTCTTACGAGGACAAAAGACAAAGAAAATAGTCTACGTTACGGCCACAAGGCCTTCGTCAGGAAAGGAAAGAAAGTGAAGTCTAGATAGGACACATAAAAAACTTAATAAAATAATAAAATAAAAACTGGGTACTTCCCTGAAGGCAAGAACCGAAATTCGCTGTCTGTTGAAGAGCGCGTGGCTGAACAGAAAGCGACTTCCGCCGCCGGGTGTACACAATACATACTGAAAAACTAAAAAACGAAACCGGACAATAAACTACCCAACGGGATAAAAGTGGGGACTGGAAATAGAAGAGGACAGAATGAGTGGGAGATAAATAAATATGAAATTAAAAAATGTATATGGCATACAAATAGAAGAATAGGATAAGAGTGGAAAGAGTCAAATAGAGCAAGAGAGGAAAGGGTGACCTCAGACAAAGGTGTGAAAAGTGTTGAGACCGGCTGGTTTTAGACACCCCATGCGGTGTATAAGACGGTTCTCAAGCTGTTCTCGGCTGGCAGTGTCAGAGGAGCAGGATCGGATCGCTGTGACCTGGATGTCGATGGGACCATGGTGGTCAGGACCATTGAAGTGTATGGCAACTGGTGTGGACTTTTGCTGAGCGATGTCATTTAAGTGCTGGCCCAGGCTCTGCTTGGAGGATAGGGAGGTGGCGGAAAAGGATCTGTTTGACAGTAGTACTATGAGGGTGATGGGTCAAGATTAATTTGACTCTATCCGAAGTGGATTTATGGTGAGGTATGAGGGCCTCCTGACGAGAGATGGGGAGCACACGTTGGAGAGCAGAGGTGAGAACATGTTCTGGATAAAGTCGGTTACGGAAGAAATCCAACATCTCATTTGCTCGTAAGTGGAAGTCATCGTCGTCTTGGCATAAACGGCGGAGGCGGAGAAGTTGTGAAAAAGGAAGGGAGTCACGACAGGCCCGAGGATGAGAATACTCCGGTCCTTTCCCTGGGTTTTACCGCAGATATATCGATGATGGCATAGGTCTCACAGATATGTCTGAGACTGATTTACACCGCTTCATCGACTTTGTGAACTACTTTCACCCCACCATTAAGTTCACCTCCCTCGTCTCCACAGTTTCTGTCAACTTCCTTGACATTACTATTTCTATCACGCCCTCCGGCCTTAATACCTCAGTATACTACAAGCCGACAGATGCCCACAGCTACCTCCTGTATACCTCTTCTCATCCTCGGGCCTGTCGTGACTCCCTTCCTTTTTCACAACTTCTCCGCCTCCGCCGTTTATGCCAAGACGACGATGACTTCCACTTACGAGCAAATGAGATGTTGGATTTCTTCCGTAACCGACTTTATCCAGAACATGTTCTCACCTCTGCTCTCCAACGTGTGCTCCCCATCTCTCGTCAGGAGGCCCTCATACCTCACCATAAATCCACTTCGGATAGAGTCAAATTAATCTTGACCCATCACCCTCATAGTACTACTGTCAAACAGATCCTTTTCCGCCACCTCCCTATCCTCCAAGCAGAGCCTGTGACCCAAAAAGTATTCAGTGAAGCACCTTTGGTGGCATATAGACGTGACAAGAACTTGAAGGATCTTCTTGTTCACAGCCGTCTCCCAAAGGAGAATGCCACTCACTTTGGCACACTGGTCGGACAAGATGCAACACGTGCAAGTATGTCACCTCAACCCAGAAGGTGTCCTTTCCTAAGGCTACGTACACCATCACTAGTAGCTTCACGTGTGAATCGCGCAATGTCATTTATACGATCATATGTAAACGTTGCTGCAAAACCTATATTGGCCAAACAGGCAAACGACTTGGGGACAGATTCAGCCAGCACTTAAATGACATCGCTCAGCAAAAGTCCACACCAGTTGCCATACACTTCAATGGTCCTGACCACCATGGTCCCATCGACATCCAGGTCACAGCGATCCGATCCTGCTCCTCTGACACTGCCAGCCGAGAACAGCTTGAGAACCGTCTTATACACCGCATGGGGTGTCTAAAACCAGCCGGTCTCAACACTTTTCACACCTTTGTCTGAGGTCACCCTTTCCTCTCTTGCTCTATTTGACTCTTTCCACTCTTATCCTATTCTTCTATTTGTATGCCATATACATTTTTTAAATTTCATATTTATTTATCTCCCACTCATTCTGTCCTCTTCTATTTCCAGTCCCCACTTTTATCCCGTTGGGTAGTTTATTGTCCGGTTTCGTTTTTTAGTTTTTCAGTATGTATTGTGTACACCCGGCGGCGGAAGTCGCTTTCTGTTCAGCCACGCGCTCTTCAACAGACAGCGAATTTCGGTTCTTGCCGTCAGGGAAGTACCCAGTTTTTATTTTATTATTTTATTAAGTTTTTTATGTGTCCTATCTAGACTTCACTTTCTTTCCTTTCCTGACGAAGGCCTTGTGGCCGTAACGTAGACTATTTTCTTTGTCTTTTGTCCTCGTAAGACGAATCACCTTTTTTCGATTTTTTTTTCAAACCCACCCATTGTATTCCACGTCTTACCGCAGTTCCCCTCAACTTCCTCGATTATATATATATTTTTTTGACTGCACCGTGTCTCTGTTATCTCGTATCTCTATCTACCTATCCTGCTTATCTCCCTGATCCTATCCTATCTCTTTTTCTCAGTATTTTATATCCCACTTAGGCCTACTTATTATTAATTTTTTTTCGTATTTCCCTATTCTTCCTTCATACCTTATATTACCGCAATCTACCCTATTTATTTATTGTTTCATTAATCTCTATTTTCATTTAGCGTTATTTATTTCATATTTTATTTTCTGGACGTTTTTCTTTTTCCCCACTATGCCCTCTCTGAAATATTTTATCAACTCTCTCCGTGTGTCGGTCACCACCAGCTTTAGCTCCCTACCTCCTGATATATCCCGTGTCGCTATTGACTTTGCGTTCGTTACTTTCAAGAAAACTAGATTCACCTCTCATCTCCACTTTATTCACACCTGCCTCCACCACAAAATTCTTCCTAATGGATTTTCTTCCAATTTTCATCCATCTGCTGGTACACTCAATCCTAGGGAACAACGTCTCCTACAACGAATTGAGACCAGATGTGGCTTTCAACGTATGCGCGTAGTGGTCGCCAGTCACTCCCGCCTTTTATCAGACCTCAGTGCCCAACAGACCCAGCTTCTGCTTCGCTTACGTTGTCTCACCTCCAACAACTTCCCTTTATATTCTATGATACGCACCACTATCCACACACTGAACCGGCAGCTTCATGAGTTCCTTTCCACGTCTAAACACCATAAACTATCCCGTCTCATCCCTACCCCCAAAGCTACCCCTCCATCCTCCACTCCATCATGCGCTCAGGTAGTCTGCATCCCCCCAGATCTACCCCTCTCTGAGGAAGAGCGCTCTGTTCTTAGTAAGGGCTTAAAATTTGTTCCTCTTCGTCCGACCCTAGACCAATACAATCTCCTCCAGGATGTTCATCGGTTTCACCGTCGCATGAGGCTGAAGCTCCATTTTAGAGAGGAAGACAGCACTCCGCAGTCTCAGGCTGAATCCGACATCTTTGCACGCTTTTCTGACTCTACTAAACCTCCCTTTACACCTAAACCTGGAGCCTCTCATGCCCTGGACCTGATATATCAAGAACACCATCCATGACATTCAGCAGCTCCGCCCTCGTAGATTGCATTATTCCAATCTCACTTCGGCAGAGTCTAGTGCTCTCTCCCTTCTTCGCCGTAGAGACGACATTGTCATCAAACCGGCTGACAAGGGAGGAGCCATTGTCGTCTGGCAGAAAGACTTGTACCTAAGTGAAGGTAAAAACCAGTTGACCAATGGCTCTTTTTACAGGTCTAGGACCAGCGATGCGACTGTCTCTAACAATCGCATTGTACACAACACCATTAAACAGCTTATCAATAGTAATGATCTTCCTCCCGGGGCATCTCGTCTTAGGATTCATGACAGCTCTTTGGGCAAGCCTGTATTCTACATGCTCCCCAAAATTCACAAGATCGAAAACCCTGGAAGACCTATTGTCTCAGCCTGTTCTTGTCCTACTGAACACATTTCTGACTTCCTCGACAGCATTTTCCAGCCTATCGTTGAGAGTCTTCCCTCCTTCATCAAAGACACCAATCACGCTCTTACTACTTTCTCCTCTATCCGACTCCCAGCAGACCGCTCCTACCGTCTTTTCTTGCTAGACGTCTGCTCTCTGTATACCTCTATTCCCCACTCTGATGGTCTCCGAGCTCTTCGGTTTTTTCTGGATCAGCGCACTTGCCCTTCTATATCCACTGACACCCTTCTCCGTCTTGCTGAACTGGTCCTTAACCTGAATTCCTTTGAATTCAATGGTCAATTTTTTGACCAAATTAGTGGTGTTGCCATGGGAACGAAGATGGGTCCCAGCTATGCCTGTCTATTCATGGGCCACTTGGAGCATCAGATATGGCAACAATACTCCGGTCCTTTCCCTGGGTTTTACCGCAGATATATCGATGATGGCATAGGTCTCACAGATATGTCTGAGACTGATTTACACCGCTTCATCGACTTTGTGAACTACTTTCACCCCACCATTAAGTTCACCTCCCTCGTCTCCACAGTTTCTGTCAACTTCCTTGACATTACTATTTCTATCACGCCCTCCGGCCTTAATACCTCAGTATACTACAAGCCGACAGATGCCCACAGCTACCTCCTGTATACCTCTTCTCATCCTCGGGCCTGTCGTGACTCCCTTCCTTTTTCACAACTTCTCCGCCTCCGCCGTTTATGCCAAGACGACGATGACTTCCACTTACGAGCAAATGAGATGTTGGATTTCTTCCGTAACCGACTTTATCCAGAACATGTTCTCACCTCTGCTCTCCAACGTGTGCTCCCCATCTCTCGTCAGGAGGCCCTCATACCTCACCATAAATCCACTTCGGATAGAGTCAAATTAATCTTGACCCATCACCCTCATAGTACTACTGTCAAACAGATCCTTTTCCGCCACCTCCCTATCCTCCAAGCAGAGCCTGTGACCCAAAAAGTATTCAGTGAAGCACCTTTGGTGGCATATAGACGTGACAAGAACTTGAAGGATCTTCTTGTTCACAGCCGTCTCCCAAAGGAGAATGCCACTCACTTTGGCACACTACCCTGTGGTCGGACAAGATGCAACACGTGCAAGTATGTCACCTCAACCCAGAAGGTGTCCTTTCCTAAGGCTACGTACACCATCACTAGTAGCTTCACGTGTGAATCGCGCAATGTCATTTATACGATCATATGTAAACGTTGCTGCAAAACCTATATTGGCCAAACAGGCAAACGACTTGGGGACAGATTCAGCCAGCACTTAAATGACATCGCTCAGCAAAAGTCCACACCAGTTGCCATACACTTCAATGGTCCTGACCACCATGGTCCCATCGACATCCAGGTCACAGCGATCCGATCCTGCTCCTCTGACACTGCCAGCCGAGAACAGCTTGAGAACCGTCTTATACACCGCATGGGGTGTCTAAAACCAGCCGGTCTCAACACTTTTCACACCTTTGTCTGAGGTCACCCTTTCCTCTCTTGCTCTATTTGACTCTTTCCACTCTTATCCTATTCTTCTATTTGTATGCCATATACATTTTTAAATTTCATATTTATTTATCTCCCACTCATTCTGTCCTCTTCTATTTCCAGTCCCCACTTTTATCCCGTTGGGTAGTTTATTGTCCGGTTTCGTTTTTTAGTTTTTCAGTATGTATTGTGTACACCCGGCGGCGGAAGTCGCTTTCTGTTCAGCCACGCGCTCTTCAACAGACAGCGAATTTCGGTTCTTGCCGTCAGGGAAGTACCCAGTTTTTATTTTATTATTTTATTAAGTTTTTTATGTGTCCTATCTAGACTTCACTTTCTTTCCTTTCCTGACGAAGGCCTTGTGGCCGTAACGTAGACTATTTTCTTTGTCTTTTGTCCTCGTAAGACGAATCACCTTTTTTCGATTTTTTTTCAAACCCACCCATTGTATTCCACGTCTTACCGCAGTTCCCCTCAACTTCCTCGATTATATATATATTTTTTTGACTGCACCGTGTCTCTGTTATCTCGTATCTCTATCTACCTATCCTGCTTATCTCCCTGATCCTATCCTATCTCCTTTTCTCAGTATTTTATATCCCACTTAGGCCTACTTATTATTATTTTTTTCGTATTTCCCTATTCTTCCTTCATACCTTATATTACCGCAATCTACCCTATTTATTTATTGTTTCATTAATCTCTATTTTCATTTAGCGTTATTTATTTCATATTTTATTTTCTGGACGTTTTTCTTTTTCCCCACTATGCCCTCTCTGAAATATTTTATCAACTCTCTCCGTGTGTCGGTCACCACCAGCTTTAGCTCCCTACCTCCTGATATATCCCGTGTCGCTATTGACTTTGCGTTCGTTACTTTCAAGAAAACTAGATTCACCTCTCATCTCCACTTTATTCACACCTGCCTCCACCACAAAATTCTTCCTAATGGATTTTCTTCCAATTTTCATCCATCTGCTGGTACACTCAATCCTAGGGAACAACGTCTCCTACAACGAATTGAGACCAGATGTGGCTTTCAACGTATGCGCGTAGTGGTCGCCAGTCACTCCCGCCTTTTATCAGACCTCAGTGCCCAACAGACCCAGCTTCTGCTTCGCTTACGTTGTCTCACCTCCAACAACTTCCCTTTATATTCTATGATACGCACCACTATCCACACACTGAACCGGCAGCTTCATGAGTTCCTTTCCACGTCTAAACACCATAAACTATCCCGTCTCATCCCTACCCCCAAAGCTACCCCTCCATCCTCCACTCCATCATGCGCTCAGGTAGTCTGCATCCCCCCAGATCTACCCCTCTCTGAGGAAGAGCGCTCTGTTCTTAGTAAGGGCTTAAAATTTGTTCCTCTTCGTCCGACCCTAGACCAATACAATCTCCTCCAGGATGTTCATCGGTTTCACCGTCGCATGAGGCTGAAGCTCCATTTTAGAGAGGAAGACAGCACTCCGCAGTCTCAGGCTGAATCCGACATCTTTGCACGCTTTTCTGACTCTACTAAACCTCCCTTTACACCTAAACCTGGAGCCTCTCATGCCCTGGACCTGTATATCAAGAACACCATCCATGACATTCAGCAGCTCCGCCCTCGTAGATTGCATTATTCCAATCTCACTTCGGCAGAGTCTAGTGCTCTCTCCCTTCTTCGCCGTAGAGACGACATTGTCATCAAACCGGCTGACAAGGGAGGAGCCATTGTCGTCTGGCAGAAAGACTTGTACCTAAGTGAAGGTAAAAACCAGTTGACCAATGGCTCTTTTTACAGGTCTAGGACCAGCGATGCGACTGTCTCTAACAATCGCATTGTACACAACACCATTAAACAGCTTATCAATAGTAATGATCTTCCTCCCGGGGCATCTCGTCTTAGGATTCATGACAGCTCTTTGGGCAAGCCTGTATTCTACATGCTCCCCAAAATTCACAAGATCGAAAACCCTGGAAGACCTATTGTCTCAGCCTGTTCTTGTCCTACTGAACACATTTCTGACTTCCTCGACAGCATTTTCCAGCCTATCGTTGAGAGTCTTCCCTCCTTCATCAAAGACACCAATCACGCTCTTACTACTTTCTCCTCTATCCGACTCCCAGCAGACCGCTCCTACCGTCTTTTCTTGCTAGACGTCTGCTCTCTGTATACCTCTATTCCCCACTCTGATGGTCTCCGAGCTCTTCGGTTTTTTCTGGATCAGCGCACTTGCCCTTCTATATCCACTGACACCCTTCTCCGTCTTGCTGAACTGGTCCTTAACCTGAATTCCTTTGAATTCAATGGTCAATTTTTTGACCAAATTAGTGGTGTTGCCATGGGAACGAAGATGGGTCCCAGCTATGCCTGTCTATTCATGGGCCACTTGGAGCATCAGATATGGCAACAATACTCCGGTCCTTTCCCTGGGTTTTACCGCAGATATATCGATGATGGCATAGGTCTCACAGATATGTCTGAGACTGATTTACACCGCTTCATCGACTTTGTGAACTACTTTCACCCCACCATTAAGTTCACCTCCCTCGTCTCCACAGTTTCTGTCAACTTCCTTGACATTACTATTTCTATCACGCCCTCCGGCCTTAATACCTCAGTATACTACAAGCCGACAGATGCCCACAGCTACCTCCTGTATACCTCTTCTCATCCTCGGGCCTGTCGTGACTCCCTTCCTTTTTCACAACTTCTCCGCCTCCGCCGTTTATGCCAAGACGACGATGACTTCCACTTACGAGCAAATGAGATGTTGGATTTCTTCCGTAACCGACTTTATCCAGAACATGTTCTCACCTCTGCTCTCCAACGTGTGCTCCCCATCTCTCGTCAGGAGGCCCTCATACCTCACCATAAATCCACTTCGGATAGAGTCAAATTAATCTTGACCCATCACCCTCATAGTACTACTGTCAAACAGATCCTTTTCCGCCACCTCCCTATCCTCCAAGCAGAGCCTGTGACCCAAAAAGTATTCAGTGAAGCACCTTTGGTGGCATATAGACGTGACAAGAACTTGAAGGATCTTCTTGTTCACAGCCGTCTCCCAAAGGAGAATGCCACTCACTTTGGCACACTACCCTGTGGTCGGACAAGATGCAACACGTGCAAGTATGTCACCTCAACCCAGAAGGTGTCCTTTCCTAAGGCTACGTACACCATCACTAGTAGCTTCACGTGTGAATCGCGCAATGTCATTTATACGATCATATGTAAACGTTGCTGCAAAACCTATATTGGCCAAACAGGCAAACGACTTGGGGACAGATTCAGCCAGCACTTAAATGACATCGCTCAGCAAAAGTCCACACCAGTTGCCATACACTTCAATGGTCCTGACCACCATGGTCCCATCGACATCCAGGTCACAGCGATCCGATCCTGCTCCTCTGACACTGCCAGCCGAGAACAGCTTGAGAACCGTCTTATACACCGCATGGGGTGTCTAAAACCAGCCGGTCTCAACACTTTTCACACCTTTGTCTGAGGTCACCCTTTCCTCTCTTGCTCTATTTGACTCTTTCCACTCTTATCCTATTCTTCTATTTGTATGCCATATACATTTTTTAATTTCATATTTATTTATCTCCCACTCATTTTGTCCTCTTCTATTTCCAGTCCCCACTTTTATCCCGTTGGGTAGTTTCGTTTTTTAGTTTTTCAGTATGTATTGTGTACACCCGGCGGCGGAAGTCGCTTTATGTTCAGCCACGCGCTCTTCAACAGACAGCGAATTTCGGTTCTTGCCTTCAGGGAAGTACCCAGTTTTTATTTTATTATTTTATTAAGTTTTTTATGTGTCCTATCTAGACTTCACTTTCTTTCCTTTCCTGACGAAGGCCTTGTGGCCGTAACGTAGACTATTTTCTTTGTCTTTTGTCCTCGTAAGACGAATCACCTTTTTTCGATTTTTTTTCAAACCCACCCATTGTATCTCATTATACTGGGCCTTTTCAAACCGGAAAAAAGCAATCTACCTCGTAAACATTGCCTGGATGATTCCGATTGAAACAGCATCCGTTTCACACACATCCATGGCCTTGTCGTTTAATTCCATACTCTCTTACTTATTGATTCGACTTACTCGGGTCTCCAATTTCCATTTTCTCCCCTCTTTTACGGATTACATATTATATTAACCTTCTGGGTTCAATGGCGATAAATGTGACAACATTATTTCGACCTTACCTAGCATTTCATGAACTTCCAAACGGTGCAGGGAAATATAAGTAATGAAACGGCCCTATCAAGGACACAAGAGGAAAATCGCTTACAAGCGACTGACAGAACGTTTTGAGGAAATTCTAAATAGACCAGCTCAATAAGACTCCTCCAGACATCTAGCCTGCAGAAAAACAGAGCTACACGTTAACGACAAGAATAAAATTAAAGTCATAAAACTTGTAACACAATGGAAAGCTACGAATCCATTTGGCATTCCAGTATTTTATGTGCCATCAAGTAACATCGGTATCTTTACATTTGTACTACTGGACAAAAGTTAAGGGCCACCATTCAGTTTAGACAAGGTTTATATAATTGATTGGCAAACTGTAAAGACAAGTGAAAATGTCATTAAAACTGAGCTCAGAGAAATGTGTATACATTTCTGTGTGCACTAGGTTAATTTTTTTTTTTTAATGTCCAAAAACTGGGTCACTTTAACCCGCAAGTGAAAATTGCCATTTTGCTGCAAAAACTCGTGGTTTTTGCAACACGCCCAACTAGTTCAAAAGGTGAAAAAGTGAGTTGAATTTGAATGCACGTGGAAAATGATCATCGGAAAAGAGTGTTCACCGTTGGTATGCAATAAATCAGTATGACAAGTGGTCGAAATGATCACTGCATTAGCCATGCCACCAAGGAGAAGTCTCAGCACTGTAGACCGTGGTCGAGCCATGGCATGGATTCAGGATGGTCAATCTGTTCGTCATGTTGCAAGACGTTTAGCAGTGTCCCACTCTACCATAAGAGACTTCTTGAGAGATTTCAAGCTACCGGACATTTGGAAAATCGACCCTGCTCAGGAAGAATTATATAAACCTTGTCTAAACTGAATGGCGGCCCTTAACTTTTGTCCAATAGTATATATTATACTAATTCCTTGGTCAAGTCTGCGGTAGAAAAGAAACAGCAACAGACTGGAAGGAAGGATTTCGGTTCACGTTGTCAAAAAAAAGGGGGGGGGGGGAATTTTCAGATGAATAGTGAATTGGGTGTCACCCCACGTCTCGGGCATACCTACCGTCACACCCCCCATTGTAAACAACATGACAAATGTTACAGACTGCCGTTTTGGGACAGGGGAGGACACACGTGCACATTCACAAAATTTGACACATTTTGATAGCCTCTAAACTCACAACGAAGACCAAAGCTGCGGCAAATAACGCCTGCGTCACAAGCACACTTGTATGGCAGCGAGACACGGAAAACCTATACTAAGCAAGAAAGAAGGCTCAATACCTTCCATCTAGAGTATATGAGGAGAACTGCCGTAAGACGGGGTTAAAATGGAAAAAGAATGTCTACAAGACCATCTACGGTGTCTACGCCACATCCTCGGTGTCTACGCCACATCCTCGGTATTTCCTGGAAGGACAAAGTGACAAATGTCGAGGTGCTGTCACGTGCTGGCCTTCAAAGCATGTATGCACTGCTTAGACAGCGCAGACCGCTGGCTTTGCCATGCCCGCCACATGGAAGATAGTCGCATCCCGAAAGATATCTTCTACGGACAACTGGCAGATGGCAAAAGAGCAGTTGAGCGACCGCCGCTGAGGTTCAAAGATATGTGCAAGAGAGACATGAGGGCACTGGACATAAATCAAGCAGCCTGGGAGAATGAAGCTGCCGACTGCACCAAGTGGCGATACTATCTACGGCGCCACCTCAGATTGGTCGAACAGAAGCTCTCACGGCAAGCAGAAGAGAGGTGAAAACTTCGAAAATAAGCAGCTGATGGTTGTAACCTCAGGGGCGCATTCCCATAGTCAGTAATGACTGAAGGGGCTATTATTATTATGCATACAGTACAATGAAACTGATAGCCCGAGCAAAATACAATATTTCATGTAGATCTCAATTTATTAATGTTAGGATACATTTATTTAGTTACATATGTTAGGTTAACTTCGTTCTTCTTTTCAGCAGATGTCAGAACATCAAGACAACAAAATCATTTTAAACATTAAAAAGAAATTTAAATTGGAAGACTAAGAAAACTTTTTTATTTTTAATGGACATGGATAAGTTACAATTATAATGTTATAATTATAAAAATCAAACACTGAGAAAAAATATGTGCTATACAGCATTGAAAAAATTTAACACAAAAATAACAATAATATGATAATAAACATAACAATGATAATAAACATAACATGTTACTTTCTTCTAACTCTGTATGCTCATTTATATTTGAGCGCAATGAATATGTTGTAGTGCAGTTTACAACTGGACTGCGATATCTGCGCCTTTCGACCCAGCACACCTAATTTCGTCAACCATTTTTATTCGGGTTTGTTTTCCTCAGCCTTTGGCTGTTCCCAGCATACCTATAAGGTAGATGGTTTTGAAATTTGAATTTCCTATCTCCTAGCTCAGCTGCCATCCAAACATTTCCAACCTCATCTACCCACAGCATTCTAGTGTTATGATGTCAGAGATCTGCACTATCCCATTCTGTTAGTTAGAACTGCCCCGCCACGAGAAGGCAAGGAGCTTAGCTTGTACTGTCAGAAATTATACGTTACACACTTTAAGAATATTTAAATGAGTTGAGCGCCATAGATATTAATTTACAAAAAAGGAAGCCACATGACTCATAATAGTAGAACTGAGACTGGAATTGAATATTTACATTGAATTTGTAAACTACAAAAAGGCCTTTGAGAGTTTAATCATTTTGGAAACTGATGAGGCATCATGCAGTTTCCCATAATTTCATTACCCTAATAAGGAAAACATATGAGGACATTAAGAATAGCTTAGAGAATTATCTGAGATTAAAACTGGAGTTTAGCAGGGATGCCTCTTTTGGAGGCAGAACACATACTTATTTTAGTGATGTTTTAAAAGTTGCCTTTTCAGACTTCAAGCATGGGGTTCTTTGGCATTGCTTTTCAGCTCATTGTGGTGCACAGACCTTCAGTGAGATCAACATAAATCCTTCATGTACCATCTGTTTAATTTCTGTCTTCTTTATCCTTATCTCTGCCTCTAGCTCTCTTCTCCATGATGATGTTCTGAATTACTTGCCTAGAAAACATCTAGTCCAATTTCAGATAACAGACTCCACACTGTAAATAATACTTCTATGATGTTAAAAAAAAGGAATAAAAAAGGAAACAATTAAATAATTTTACTTACTTTTTAATTTCCTTTTTTTTGTTGTATCTGTTTTGATATTTGGTGCAAAAGCATGAAAAAAAAGAGTCATAATTAGACACTCAAGAAAAATCCTACAAATCTGATAACATTGGAGTGAGAGATGATGACCTGTGGACAAAACCTAATGAGTCTCTGCTTGAGCTACAGATAAAAATGTAAACTGAAATGGATTGCACATGCAAAACATCGAACATAACTCTTCAAACACTTTAATGGAACTTACATGGAAAGAGGAAAAGGGGAAAGACTAATACATGGAGGAGATACACTTTGTTCTGGGACTGGACCTGAAAATGGAAATATAATCTAGCGAACTCGGAGACACAGATCAGACTGCATCGCCATGTCAAGCTAGCAATTCACCACAGCCAGAGAGAAGGATCGGACAAAGGATTCCAAAATTATAAGTGACAGATCAAAGTATTTGGGCAACTTTGAAACTAGAAAGTAAACCCGCATTTTTAAATACAAAGACTGGAAACTTAAAGGACCAGGACAGAGTATTTGGGCAACTCTGAAACTTAAAAGTAAACCCGCATTTCTAAATACAAAGACTGGAGACCTAAAGAATCAGACCACCCGTCATAAAAGGAATACTAAAATTTCCCAGACCAAGTGATTCAAAAGTATCTAACCTAAGTTGCTGTGTACATTCTAACTGTGACAGGAGATTGTAGATCCCATTTGGGGTAAGTTGTGAACCTATATTTTACAAATGTGAATTTGACATGTTTTTCTTGCTGAGTGGTTATGTATGAGGCTGGAAACCTCAACATATGAAAATAGTATATTCATAAACCACTGCAGCAAGCACTGGTGACTGCTTCTTGCTAGTCATACAGAAAACAGACAGCAGAGGTGACCCCATACTCCGAATGAAGCAGTGATGAGTGATGATTACATCTCATGTGCATCAAGTGTTTTGTATCATTTTGTGAGATATATGTACCTTGTTAATTGTAGTTCCGGCACAAATCATTGCATTCGCACTGTCCAAGCACATATTTTCCCAGTTTAATACCCAGCAGATTATTGGTGATTTCTAATCATTTTCCATGAGTTACACTGTGTATACTCAAGAATTTAATTATTCAGAGAGGCTAACATCGGTGGGTGGACAGCGAGACAATGCGCTTGTTAATTTGCAGCCCACAAATGTACTTAGCAGAGGCATTTGTTCTTTTTATTTTGTCTAAAGTTCATGAAACGAAGCTATCAGACTGTTCATGGTACGAAGCTGCAAGACAAAAGTTTCTACGCCACTAGTTGTGAGTCAAAAGCAGGGATTCAACACTAACCACCTACACTGGACAAGTTGTGTGGAGAAGGGCCCACATCACAAAAGAATTGACGAAACCACGGCTGCAGGACTCACTTATACCAGCTAAGCTCTTGCAAAAGGAACCAGCAAAAGGACAATTGTTTTTTTTATCAATCCTCAAACCAAGTCTCAGTGAAGACAATTTTATTTACATCTAAAATTCACCATCAATCCATCGCTATTTTAACCTGTTAAGACTAATTGATTATTAAATTTGTTACATGTTATTTTAATACAAAATAATCATAGTTGATTCAGTTATTATAGGTATGAAAGCAAATGTAAGAGTCAGACTCTTTAACTGATTCCGTACGTAATTATTTTCAGCTCTGGACGGAATTATTTTTAAGCCCCAAAAATTTACACATACATAATTTACGTTTACGGACAATGTGTGTCTAATCATGAGTTAAGTATAACATATTATATATCAAATTAAAGTACATTGGATGAACAATATGAATCCATATGCCTTTCTAACTAATTTTATGTTATGTTTATGTTATAACAGATAACATGTACACGGAAAAAAGATAACTTGAAATTTTGAACAAAAATTTTTGACTTACGTAAGGCTTGTAACATAAATTGTTATCACAATACAGTTTCACTGCTCTCTGTGTGCAGGTAATCCATTTAGAAACACAGAAAAAGTAAGAAAGTTATGGTTGATCACACAGTTTGTTCATTGTTCACATATTAGTAACATATCCTGTGTGTTTTTCGGCCATTATGGTGATACGACAAAACACGATTAAAGATGAAGATAAATGTGAAAAAATCCGTTCAAACGCAAATAAAAGACGTTGAAGCTTGTTGAAATTTGCCCAGTTTTGTGTTTACTTCCGTTCGAGATAAATTCCGGACAGTATAAAATATCAGAATAGAAAGAAACAATGAAATAAATCAGCGTCTTTTAAAAGATCTTACGTCTACAGCGTTCGGCCTTTGCGTCTATTATTAGATCTTGCGTACGGAATCAGTTAATATATCTACATCTATAGAGCAAATACTTATAAAAGAATTTAGCTGGATTTACACCAGCTGAGGGCTTGAGCGACTAAAACCATTGCTTAATTCTTCACAAAAGGCGACGGATCAGATATAAGTTAATAGTGCTCTGCCCTATGCAGCATTGTTCTTGACTTCTGAAAACATCTTGTGAATGCTCTCTTGAGATAGAAGCGTCATTATCCTTCTATCTACAACTCTGCTAAGAGTAATCTTGTGCGAAGGTAGATACGTTGAAGACCCATATTAGATACTCTTGAGTGTTGGCCACTGGTAGACCACTACTGCAGAGCTAAGGGGAGGCAACCCGTGACATTTGTCATTTGTTATAATGTAATAAATGTTTCCAGTTTAGACTTAAGCTGTTATAATAATACATAAACTGGCATAAATAAATGAGGGACATCTGCCAACATTTTGCATCTATTTTTCATTTCCAAAAATACATTTACAGTTCTATGAATACATGCTGCTCAATAATTATTTTGTTATTTCTTCAGATAATTGCCACATCTGGTGAGGCATTTATCCCATTACGGTATTTATTTTCACTGTCCACACTGAACTGAGATGATACTTGTGCCACTATAGCTGAACTGCTTGCAGTACTGCATGTCTGAAATTCAGATCTTGCTTTAAGATGTAACCAACTTTCTTTTGTGGATATTGGTGAAATTCTCAGCTTTAGATTTGGTTTGGTTTGGATTTGGTTTTAAGGACTGTCTTCATTACACACGGACTACTCCATCAGTGCTCCGATCTCCTCCCTTAGATCACACAAGGAGGATCTCAGCACAGTGCATGAACTCCGTAGCACCTGCGAGAATCCCAGGGTGTGTATATAGGAATCACACATTCTATAAATATTCTTGTGGTGGGTAGGTTTCTAATTTTTAAATTTTGCCAGGGCAGCGGCCTGATAGGCCTACTCTTTATGATTTCCAACTGCCGTGAGATTTTTAACGTCCGCAACTTGCACATGGGACCTCCTATTTTTTCGCCCGAGAAGGCTAGGCATCCGATCTCACTACCCAGGAGACCAGGGGGGAGTATGACATCATTATGACCACTGGTTCTGAAAAAAATTTCCATAAATTATATTCCCTCAAGTGGGAATCGAACCCAGTATCTCTACAGCGCGAGGCGGACGCCATACCTCTTAGCCACTCCGGCCCCCTTAGAGTACAGGGATAGGAGTCTGCCTTACAATAGAATGTAATCTGAGCAATAGAAGTAAGAGTCTTCAGTCAGACAAGTGTTTCGGTCCTTTTATCTTCTTTACACTCAGAAGAGTAGACAAATTTGGGTCATAACTCCCAAGTCATCCTCCTGATTATTCCCCCATTAGATTTGTTACAATTTTAAGATACTAAAATCAAAGTCATAATCTACTGGAATTATTTAAAAAATGTATACTAAATACTTTTAAAGATTTAATGATGGACTTCCTGTCTGGATATGATGTTCATTACTCAATAAATAAATATGCCTTAGCAAACTGAAATATACCATTAAAATCCAATGTGGCCACCATTGCCATGGCAACCAATAGTTCAGTACCATCAGACTTTTTGTTGAGTCTTCTTCTTCTTCTTCCGTCCTTAGCCACCGACCGTCAAAGCAGTCAGTGGCCATTACGCCTAATGGCGTCTTAGGGCAACAGCAGATAGGTTTTCTTTGCCATTGTTTCCCATCACGCCTATTGGCGTCTTTAGGGCAACGACAAATCAATCCATTTGCTGTTGTTTCCGTAATCAAAGTGACTGGCAAATGGGTGATCAGCCCGTTGGTTTTTGTTGAGTGCATAACTATTATTGATGTAGGTTAAACACAAGTACTTCAGTTACCTTCAAACTATCTGCACAGCCAACACAAACAGTATCGATGAAATGTTACACACCACTGCTATTCCTACTAGTAGGTTAATTCACTTTGTCAAGTACTCCCTAGATGAAAATCTGACAAGAATCTTGTGAAACACAGCTTTAGCTTTACTGCTATCTCTAGACACACAGTACATTCGAAGAATGTGGTACATGGACCACAAGAAGTGAATGACTATCAGATGCTCATGTAAGTAAAATGTTCGTTTTGGTAAGTGTGTCATTATGGAACACTCCATACTACTTAAGACTATAGAACTATTAAGGAAGACACAGGTTATACTTACCATTAATGTGATACAACAATTTGTTTACTGCTTGTATTTTGGTAAATAAAAAATAGTTGCAAGACTTTGCCTACAATTGCCCCTGCTGCAGACAGACATTCAACAATATTTTCAGTGTGTGCAAATTAATACAATAAAACTGTGCTATACCTTTACTTATGCAACTTTCAAGAGTCATTTAGTAAAATTCTTCTTCTTCTTCTATGATCCTTAGCCGCCGACCGTCAAAGCAGTCAGTGGCCATCACGCCTGGTGGCGTCTTGTAGGGCAACAACAAATTGATTCCACTTTGCTCGGTCAGTGGCCATCCTTCGTACAGTGCCCCAACTCTGGTTTATTCTTTGCATCTCAGCCTCCACAGTCCTCTGCCAAGTTGTTTTTGGTCGGCCTCTTTTTCGTTTTCCTTCAGGGGTCCATAGCATAGCTGTTTTTGTGATGGCATCGGGGTCTCTTCTGAGGACATGGCCTACCCAGCTCCAGCGTCTGCCAGCTATGATGGTGTGCATGTTCTCTTGCTTGTTCCGAGTAAGCAGATCTTGGTTGGTGATGGTATTCGGCCAAAAGATTCGGTGAATTTTTCTTAGGCATGTTGTGTGAAAAGATTACAATTTCGACATTTCCTTCTCTGTAACTCTCCAGCATTCCGCACCATAGAGAAGCACATAAAGCACACAGCTCTGATATAATCTTAATGTTGTGCTTGTGCTGTACTGAGAGGACTTCCAGATGTTGTTTAAACTAAAAAAGGCTGTTCTTGCTTTGTTCATTCTGTTGTTGATGTCTTTGCTTGCTCTGCCGTCTGGTGTTACTATGCATCCTAGGTATGTGAAGGTGTCAGTCTGCGAAAGTTGGAACACACAATACATATAAAAATATTTAGTCAAACTGTGATCATTAGAAACAAATGGAACAAAAATGCAGACTGTCTTTATGTTTGTAATTATGTAACAAGAGATTCAGTTTATGTAAAAAACAACAAAAAAAACTTTAAAATCTGAGTTTCAATAAAACTGGAGTGCTGCTGGAAAAGCATTACAATAAGTGCATCTCATACAGCAGTTAACAGGAGAAATCAGGTCATACAACTTAGTTATTCAGATATTCTTAGATAATGCTAATTAGAGGCTTGTATAGTTTCATGGAAGTTTATAAACATAACATGAAATATAATGTTGATAAAACACAAAATATACTGATAATTTGCCAGTCACTTCGATTACGGAAACAACAGCAAATGGATTGATTTGCCGTTGCCCTAAAGACGCCAATAGGCGTGATGGGAAACAATGGCAAAGAAAACCTATCTGCTGTTGCCCTAAGACGCCACTAGGCGTAATGGCCACTGACTGCTTTGACGATCGGTGGCTAAGGACGGAAGAAGAAGAAGAAGAAGACCCTGTGAACTGAGTATGTCATGTAAATTGCTCAGGTAGTCTAAAAGTTGCTACATTCAACTAGACAACAGAATAATTTCTTACACACCAAATGGTCTTGAGATGTTTAAAAAAAAAAGAAAAAATTATGAAATTTGCGCTAGTAAAATAGGAATCTGAATATCTTTGCTCCCTCTTTTCAAAAGAAAGTATATTTTTGCAAGAAGCTGGAAAGTGCTATAATGTGACATAAACAAAGATGGTTCTTTTCTATTACAACAAAAACTTCAGACATTTTAACTTTTAATGTTTGTGATTTTTCTTAAACATCCCAGTGCAGTTTGAATGCCATTCTGGTCACTCCCGAACACTACTCCAACACAAGAATACCACTGAATCCCTTATGTTATGTATTTGACAACTTACTATGGGGATGTTGACTCAAAGGACTTGTGTTAAAAATGCCCCTTCAAGCCCTAGAAAGAGTGAACAAAGCTCTGAACACCTTTTTTGTAATGTTAGTTGCCTATGAAATGTGACATTGTTTTCAAGTCCCTAAATAAACAAACAGGAAGATTCAATGTGTGTATTAGAGAAGAGTTGACGTTGAGCACTTCTTGTTATGATAGGGCCGTCAAGATGTGTGATGGGCCCCTGAGTAAATAGAAATTTGGAATTTGGCTGGGCCCTGAAACTTGAATGATATAATCATTTTTTTACTTGTCTGCTACATGGACAGTTCCAGAACTATGGACCTGTAGCCACTTCTGAGGTTCAAAGTGGACAGTTCATTATTACATGTCTATAATTAGAAAGTACACTCAACCCCTGAAGTGCACGAGGGTTCAGTTCTTCAAAAACCTCACGTACATAAAATTCGCATGAATGGAGCTTAAGAAGCTACAGGAAATTATGGGTTAGGTTCCAGGCTCAGTTAAAGCATCATTTAAGCACCTTTTATGTACTAATATTAATGTTAGTAAACAAAGTAATGCAGATCAAAAGTGAGTAAAACAATTTTTAAAAAATAAATAAGTTTATTTTCGTTATCTTACTTAACTTACTCATTCCACTTCTACCGTGAGGCGTAAAGGTTTGGAAGAGAGAGTGCCAGACTATCCTATCGGCTGTCTTCCTCCTGGCCTGGTTCCATTCTAGTCCTCGGTCCTTCAAAGATTGTCTAATGTTGTCCTCCCAACTGACTCTGGGTCATCCTGTGGGGTCTGGATCCCTGGCTCTTTGTTTCCCATGCTTGTTGTGGTAGCCGATCTTCTCCCATTCTGCAGACATGGCCAAACCATCTTAGTTGGGACTGTTCTACTTGGGTCTGCAGGGGGTGGGATTTTAGGCCTTGACATATCGCTGGTTGTGAACCATGTCTCTTCTTGTTACTTCAACCACCTTCCTCAGATACCTCATTTCTGAGGTTTGGATCTGGCTTTTGTGGGTTTGAGTCATTGCCCATGACTCGCATCCATATGTCAAGACTGGGACATAGGTGAGCGGTACACAGCCTTCTTCGTTTTCTTACCAACCTCTCTCTTGCTGAGGAATCCTCGATTTATGGCCTGAAAAAGTATCCCAGCTGCTGCTTTTCGAATGGCCAACTCTTCTTTGATGCCTCCCTTTCGGTCTATAATAGCTCCGAGGTATTTAAAGTGGTCAACCTGCTCCAGGACCTGTTCTCCCAGCTTAATCTGATGTCTTCTTTCTTCTCGTGATATCACCAGGGATTGTTTTAGAGCTGCTTATGACCATCTCTCTCTTCTCCAGCCATTTTTTTGTGTGGTTATCACTGCACTTATTTGAAACATTAAAAGTGTAAAAAAATGTTATATGATTATTATACACAAATCACACAGACCTAATCAGTATCTATTGCAAAAGGGCATGCTGCCCCTGAAGGTCCTGGCTGACTGTCTAGGAAATCTACTGAAGAGGCTGAAAACTGAGATTTTCATGGTTGAGATACACTAAGGAACTGATTCATGAACTCCAATATTATTGGTTGTCAAGCCTTTTCCCTCTTTTCCGCCCATATTAGGTTATATTGTATGAACTTATTTTCGAGGAAAATATACAGAAACTTTCTTCCTATTTATACTACAGTGTATTTTAAAAAGACATTACAATGCAGCGTATTCATTTCAGTGCTTTACCGTACAATATATATTTTTTTTATTTTGAACCAAAAAAAAAATCCAGTTTAGCAGATGATTACCTATTGCAATACTCAACTCGCGTATAACTGAATTTAGTTTGGGCACAAAACATATGGGTGTAAAAGATAGCTCGCACATATTCAAATTCGTGCAAATGAAACTCGTGCAAATGGGGAGCTGACTGTACATTACTAAATTCTATGGTAAGTTGTCTTCGTAGAAAATTGAAAGTTTCTACAAAAAACAAAATACAACACAGAAAAAAAACTTGTGATTTACACATGTATTAAACAAGTGATAAACTAATATGGACAATTATTGACATTTATAAAACGTGAAATAAAAAACAACTCTGAAGGTGCTCAAATGGATTTTTAAAAGATGAGCATACTTAAAATACTTAAAAAAGATAATATACAACCTGTATGTACAGTTAATGAATGAATATTGTTATATTCATTCTTTCAATACTGTTTTCTAATTTCTGTTTCTACATTTTACTACCAATAATACTGAAACAATATATTGCAGTGTGCAAAATATTACAGAATATTTTACAAATAAACATGGGCAATGATAAAATATAATTGGCAAGAATACTGACATACAATCTTTATTCAGAACTTACTGTCATAAGCAGAAATTGTAAATCAAAATATTCCAGTCATTTATTAAATAACACAAATAAATTAACACCGCATTTTAAAATATTTCACTCGAATCTTCTGAAATAAAAGTGCTGAACATTAAATTTCCACATATTTAACCAAATCTCTATTTAAACAACATTAAAAAATGGATATCTTTGTCCAACATACATATTCAAACATAAAGCTCAATTTATTGCACATGATTATGTATTATATATAGTTAAAATACTGTTTCTTATGATTCTATTTACAACTCATAGCAAGAGAACAGTCTGTACATCTGTCTCTCTTTGTACACCCGTCTCCACCAGTCCTAATCCTGGGGATTCGTATTTGGAAGCAAAATATAGAACTATTGTATCACATTAAGCACAATGTCAAACATGACTAAGGAGGGCTGTTAATGGTCAAGCAGTCTCACCATTTAAAACAAACGGCTACAACAACTACCACTTCAAAAGCACATAAAGTGATCTCATGTAAGCCTGCTGAAGAAATAGTAAATAATAAAGGAGACCTGAGTTCTGTAAATAATGAATAAATGAGTAAACTAATAAATAAATAAAGGTAATCACCAGGCACTCGTACGACATATAGGAGGACACCAGACAACAGAAAGAAATGAAAGTGATTGGCTTACCGTGAATCAAACCACTGACCATCCAAACGATGCCATCGCCTTACTGTGAAAGTAAATCGTGAATGGACACACAAAGTGGCTGTGCATCCTTTCACGATTTACTTTCACAGCAAGGCGATGGCGCCGTCTAAGAGGTCATCAGTTGAATTCCCGGTAAGCCTAACACTTACATTTCTTTCTGTTGTCTAGTGTCCTCCTTTATGTCCTACGGGTGCCTGTTAATTATCTTTATTTATTAATTAATTTACTTATTTATGAAGAAATAGTATATGATTAGAAAGATGGCCACCTTACCATAAACAATTGTAAATGATCATATATGATCTTATACTATCAATTAAAATAAAGGATGCACAATGAAAACTGGAAAAGATCAGAGGCCCAGTACTTTGACAATTGTTTCCCGGAGTGCTAAAAATATAGCTCTTCTGGACATAAGCATGTAAGAAATCATCAAGTGGATACTATTCCCATAATAACTGTAAAAAAAAGTCATGGGCGTTCCTACAGTAGTTTTATTTCCAGAAGACAATACCAGCAATGGCCTACTTTGACCATATAAAAGCAACCCTGTATAAATTCAGTTTTAATATTTAGTAGACCACATTTTGATGTATAAAATACAAACATGATCTGGTAGAACATAATGTTACTGCCAATCCATAAAAGGATCCTTAAATTTGCATTTGCTGAAAAATAAATTAATAAAAGCAAACTGGTTTCAGGCCTTAAAGATGTAGTGACATTTGCCCATCAGAACAAACAGCTCAAGATCTTATAAAGTTGACAGAACACATTAAACATCTAGCACAGACTGTGAGGACGACTTCAATTTCTTTCTTTCTTTAGTATAGTACTTTTTCTATTTAAACTTTAGTTGAGGAAGTTTCCTTTTCCGGGGACGCACGTCTGTTCGGCGGCAAGCTTGTTAGGACTCAGCTGCCTTTAGGGAAGTACCCAGGTTTTATTTTTATATTTATTTAGGTTCTTATGCGTCCTATCTAGCCTTCACTTTCTTTCCTTTCCCTGACGAAGGCCTTGTGGTCGCAACAATGGCTATTTTCTTTGTCTTTTGTCCTCGTAAGACGAATCACCTTTTTTTTGATTTTTTTTTCATACCCATCTATTATTTAAACTTTACTGACTCACTTTGTATTTTGAATAGTGATGTTTATGTCTGGATACCCATAGATATAGTCTTCTTCATCATGTAGGCATGTTTTTATATGCAAGACTACAGATGTTTGCAAGGTAAATAGTTAAGGTAGTCCCATGGCAGATATTGCAGAAGGGGAGTGAAGTGTTACAGAATTCTTCATACTAGATTCAACTTTATGAGGTGAGGTGATTAGTTTCCTTTGCCTTCTCTACCTCATGAGCAGAGTTAGTTACCCACTTACAGCTGGGTAGACTAGAACCTGGCTCTACCAGGCTTTGAACCTGGAATCCTGCAACTCTGCTGTGAGAGGCAAGAGTTCTAACCACTCTGCCAATCTAATGCTCATTCGCAAGGTATAAATTATACTTAACTAATAATTTTGTGTTTCATGCTGCAAAATTCTTTCTTATAATGCTTTTTGGTTACTGAAAATATATGGCATTTGAAAATTTTTCAAAAACAAGATATATTTACACTGTTTTATGCAATAAGGCTTCATTACTACACTTTTTTCTCATTACTTAAAACCATATGAACAACTAAAATAAAATGCTATTAATAGTTTTTATACTAAACTATGAAAAATAAAATGTTTACAAATAAAATTATTTGCAAACAATGCATACTTTCTCACTTCTCATGCACGTTAAAAAAAAAAGAAAAAAATATTCACGAGAAACTGTAGGCACATCCAGGCTGTAGAAAATGAGAAGGAACACTGTCTAGAACTTCAGCAAATTTTCTTTGTTGAGAAAGCTGAGATTGCTTGAACTACTTTAGAAAAAATGGACTTAACCATCCTGCACAGATGTTAGGAAACTGAGCAGATTTTATGCATAACCTTAGAATCATAGCCACACGTCACTGCTAACTTTAGAAAGTTGAATATAATGGAAGGCTCTGTGGAAAGCTGCACAGATGTGAACTTATTTTTGATGCTTCATCAAACTTGAATATTAACTTTGGAAAACTGAGCTGACTTCATCTTTAGCTCTAAAAATGCTGAAAATAACTAAAGCTGACTATAAAACTCTGCTGAATAAAAGACTAATTTGGAATCATGTCCAGACTGTAAGATTAGGTAGAAAAAGCTATTAGTATATGTGAGAAAATTGTTTTTAGAGTAAATGAATGTTCAAACCTCATGCAGGGTTGAATTTAAAAAATAAAAATAATAATGTCTGACATTTTCAAAACTTGCACAATCAGCACTTTTACATTTAAAATATTACATTTCATTTAAAAAAAAATCAAATGGCAATCATCACAATTGGAAAAAATATTTTAATACTTTGTAGTAAAGCCTGCTAAAAGCAAACATTTGATCTTGTAACAATATTGCTGCCCCTTTTTTTCTTTAAATTTTGAGTTTATAGTTAAAATAAACGTTTTCAAATGTATTATTAACGTAAAATTGTTTTTCACCATAACAGGTATTCCAATAAATTTGTTGTCAATGGTCAAAGTTTGAATCAAAATTTAGAATTCACATTTTAAAGATAGATGTATGGAGGAGGGTGGCAAGCACTACTATCATTTTTCAGCTTGTCTGTTAATATTTTCAATGCTCACATCAGAAAAAACATACCCATCTTGTTTTGCACATTGTCTTAACACCTGTCATGTTTTTGATTCCTTACAGGACAGTCCATCTGCAATCCCCAGGATAAGAGAAGCAGGGGTAGACCAAAAAACAAATGTCATGGCTTTGACTCATTACAAGACAGTCCTTCTTCTGGAATTCTCCAGGGTAAGGGAAGCAGGGGTAGATAAAAAAACACATGGAGAAGAGAGCTGGAGACAGAAATGAAAATTATGAGGAAGCTGATGGTACCTGACAGAAGGACTTGGCATAAAGGCTTATGCTTCTTGGGAAGCAGAAATGTAAGAATGAATGTCTCTGATTGCAGACTCATTACGATAAGATTCGCAGCTGAACAGGTCAAAATTAAAGCCCTACTCTGCCATAGATAGCTCCAGTTTACATACAGGTTATTCAGATTCATGTTTCACTGCTTCCTATTATGAGCCCATGCTATATTTCGTTGCTTCCTATTTTTAGTATATCATGTCTCTTTGCTTCCTATTATGATTATACCAAGTCTCATTGCTTCCTATTATGAGTATACCAAGTCTCGTAGCTTCCTATTAAGAATATAGCATGTTTCATTGTTTCCTATTATGAGTATGCCATGTCTCTTACTTACTTAGTCGTTCCCCTTCTACCATGAGATGTAGATGTTTGGAAGAGAGAGCGCTAGACTATCCTATCGGCTGTCTTCCTCCTGGCCTGGTTCCATTCTAGTCCTCGGTCCTTCAAAGATTGTCTAATGTTGTCCTCCCAGCAGACTCTGGGTCATCCTCGGGGTCTGGATCCCTGGCTCTTTGTTTGCCATGCTTGTTGTGGTAGCTGATCTTCTCCCATTCTGCAGACATGGCCAAACCATCTTAGTTGGGACTGTTCTACTTGGGTCTGCAGGGGGTGGGATTTTAGGCCTTGACTTATCGTCTGGTTGCGGACCATGTCTCTTCTTGTTACTTCAACCACCTTCCTCAGATACCTCATTTCTGAGGTTTATGCCATGTCTCATTGCTTCTTATTATGAGTATACCATATCGTGTTTGCTTCCAGTTATGAGTATACCAAGTGTCATAGCTTCATAGTATGAGAATACCAAGTCTCACTGCTTCCTATTAAAAGTATACCAAATCTTTTTGCTTCCTATTATGAGTCCGAGTAATGTCTCATCATTTCCTACAATAATAATGTAATACATTTCACTGCTTTCTCTTATGAACCTATATTACTTCTCATTGCTTTCTATTATAAGCATATACCACATCTGACTGCTACCTATTATGAGCCTATCTCCATACAGTTTAACACTGCCTATGATGTCATTTAACAATTCTAGAAAACAGATAGATCTAAACTTTAACACTGTAAAATTGAATACAAGAAATGATCAATGGAGATTGTATTAGTAGGTATCTAAACCGGTAATGAGGATGTCCTGAAAGAGGCCAATGCGCAAAGGAAACTTATTTCACAAGCTAGAAAGAAGCAATCCTCTTTTTTGGGGCATGTTATGAGAAGAGGAAAGCTGGAATATATCGTAACAACAGGTAAGATTGAAGGAAAATGAGATAGAGGAAGACAAAGAGAGCAAATACTGGACAGTTTGACATCGTGGCATGGAAAGAGGTCAACAACACAATTGATAAATTGTACTGGAGATAGGAAGTTGTGGAGAGACACGATCACCTACACCACTAGGCATGATACTTGATGATGATAATGATCTAAACAGGACTTGATAGAGTATGGTCATATTGTATCTAGTATGTCTTCAATTTTTCAGAACTGTCCAAGATATAAGTAATCCGGGAAGCCTCTTATTGACATTATAAAAAAAGTGGAAGTGTTATTTGGAAGAAATTCATTTAATTTAAAAAGCAACAAAAAAAAAAAAAACAATTTGCCCCTATGTGCTTATTTTGTGCATATTGCCTCAAACTTTGTTCCTTACCTGAAAATCCTGACTGATGCTACTGAATTTTATAAACATTAAAAAGCTATACAGATATCCAATTCATATAAAATTTAAAACGTTAAAAAATTAAATAAACAAAAATTCAGAGACTAGATTTCATTTGTGCAGTTCAGTTTGAGTTCAAATGTCCAAGATTATTAATGATAACTTTACGTGAGACAACATTAATTGTTGCCCCACTTTTCTCACATAAATGTCCACTATTTATAAGCAAGAAAACTGGAAGAATATTTAAAATGTTCGCTTCAAAATGGTGTCATACTGAGGTTTCCCTGAACACACGTGTAGAACTTTCTCCTTGTCGTATGTGTATGTACCTTGTTGTGTCCACCTCTGAGATCTTGACCTGTGTGCTGGGAATGATGACATCACTGGTTACTGGAAGGGCAGAGAGTTCAGCCTTGGAGGTGGAAGCTGCATAAGTATTATTAAAATATTAGTATATTTAAAATAATACATCTCGAGAAAGTCAGTTTTATATAGTTGTAATGACAAAATCAGAATCATAAAAAGGGATGCACATTTCAGAAAGGTGACAATACAAATATATGGAAAATACATACAGACACAAACACACACCAGGAAAGGGGAAAAAAAATCAAAATACTCCTTTAGAAAACTTTAAACACATTACAGCTAGTCAGGACATGCAAACATAACGGAACAACATCCATTTCCGTCTATAACTGGGAAGAAAATATTTAAAAGTTTGTCATAAATCTGTACAGCCACACAGACCAGTCGGTCCTAAAGAAAACTAGTAAAACATGGAAGCAAAAACAATACAAAATAAAAAAAAGGCAATATATTCTGTTCAACTGCATCACTTTGAAAATGCATGGACTATAAACTCTACAGCAGGGGTTTCTTAACCTGTGGTCCACTGACCTTTTAGGGGTCTATGAATGTATTCTAGGGGTCAGTGTGCATGAACCTAAAATTTAAAATTATTTTAATTATCCATTTAAGTAAATTGTTTTTTTCACACGAGGGTTCTATAGCCTTCATCGCACAATCAAAGTGGTCCATAGCATTCTTTTGACAATCAAAGGGGTCCATAGCCTTCATCAGACAATCGAAGGGGTCCATAACCTTCACTGGACAATCAAAGGGGTCCATTAACTTCATCGGACAATCAAAGGGGTCCATAGCCTTCATCAGACAATCGAAGGGGTCCATAACCTTCATCGGACAATCAAAGGGGTCAGTGGCACAAAAAAAGGTTAAGACACTCTGCTCTAGAACAAATAAAAACACCAAAAACCAAAAACAAAACAAACAAAAAAAAACACTGGCAAAACAATATAAAAAAAATGAAGAAAACTATATAATACTGTTTAATAAATAACAAGTATGAGGAGTATAAAAACTTCCCTTATGTCACAAAAACTGTGAAATAAACACAACAAAAGATATTAATAACAATTAATCAAGTTCCGTGCATCATCAGGCATAGAAAATCACGACCTTGATTTTTTATGTTCTTCATCAACTCTATTGTTGATCTCTTCCCACACCATAGTGTCTAGTTATCCATTATCTTTTCTCTTGTCCATTCCCAGGTCACAATGGTTTTGAGCGCTCCCCTTCTTTGCACATGTCCAGTGAAGTTTAATTATCTTCTCCATATCTTTGTGATTATATTTCTTTGTTCATTAACTCTTCACAAGCATTCTTTGTTATGCGTCTTTAAGAACTGGCATGGATCTACTGTCCAAGTTATGCAAGGGTGCGCAGCATTGAGAGAGCTGACAGACTAGCTTCGAGAGCATCCATAGTGGGGATACTAAATATGGGTAAAGGACAGATACTAAGGACAATTGATAATCACCTGTTAGAGAATGGCATTGCAATATATGAATCAACAAGGCTAAAACTATTGGAATTTGGTTTCAAACTTAAGACCACCAGGGATAAGACTAGAAGGGACTGACATACAGTAGAACTCCATTTATCCGAACCCCATGGGACCGAGCATCGTTCGGATAATCAAATGTTCGGATAATTGGATTACATAATGTATCGAGTACATGTACACATATTTCTAAAAATAATTAACCATCACAAGGAAAATACACTATAAAACATATTTACTTGTACTGTAATAATAATACCCACACTGTATTAGATTACTGTATCACCAAAATCTGTCATTACACTGCAGTGCATGTACTACTTGTATTAATTTTTTTTTTTTTTTTAAGAAAGAGAAATGTTTTCAAAATAACATTACAAACGATTCAAAACCAAGCGCAACTTACGTATACATGTACTTGCACAGATGTAGCCCACTATTTAAAATAATGAGGAATCCTCTTTTGCACCAAACTGGATAGTCTCCTTTTGGTTGCTAAGTCCCGCATTCTCTTCAACAGCAGAAGCTGTGTAGGACAGCTGTCATCTTCTTGCTCGTACCAAGCCATCGCTGATTCTAGTGCTATAAAGGCCTCTTCGGGACTTGGTCGACGTTTTGGGTTTTCTTCATAATCTACAAGTACATCATGTACTTCTGAGGAGTCTTCGTCATCGGTCACTACATGTATTTGGTTTTCTTTTTGCACAAAAGACAAAATTTCTTCGTCATTCAAAAACTGAAAACCAGAATCATTATCATCTTCTTGCCACATGTGGGCATCATCTTTGTCACAATCCGAAAATCCGGGCATTGAAACAGTTCCACAACTTCATTTATACAATCATCATTTGTGTCCACTGCAGTAGTTTCATTTCCTCCTTTTTTCCCAAGCAATCTATTCCAAGCCTTGTTGAGATTATCTTGTGACAGGGTGGTCCAAGCATCAGCTAACATATAGCAGCAGTCTTTGAGATTAAGCTTTTTGGAAAACGCCACCACACTTTCTTCATCTTCAGCCAACAATAAACGACGCAGGACTTCCTTCTTGTACATCTTTTTAAGCTTTGCTATAACACCCTGATCCATTGGTTGAATCAGTGCTGTTACATTGGGAGGCAGAAAAATTACTTTAAAATTTGCATCAACTGCATTCAATGTATCCGTCTCTGGATGAGATGGTGCATTGTCCAGTAGAAGAATTACTTTTCCAGTTTTCTTTTCTTGTTCTCTCAACCTCTTCACATTTGGGATGAACTGATTTGTATACCAATCAAGAAATATTTCACTATTCATCCAAGCACTCTTCTGTGCTTTGTAGCACAATGGGAGACATGTCACATTCTTTAAACAACGTGGTTTTTTGGCTTTGCCGATCATTAGCACCGGTAAACGATGACTTCCATTGGCATTCGCGGCTACCAAAATTGTTACTCTCTCTTTGCACTTTTTAAACCCAGGGGCAGCTGCTTCGCGCTGAGATGCAAGTGATTTTTGACGCAATGATTTCCAGTATAAGCCAGTCTCATCGGCATTATACACATCATCGAGTGAATAACCTTCTTCTTCTAAAAAAGCCAAGAATGTTTCTTTAAAATTTTCAGCGGCAGTTGCATCGCTAGATAAAGATTCCCCTTGAATCTCCAGTTCTCGTATGCCATGACGAGATTTAAAGTCAGGAGGACCGTCAAGTTGATTGTTGAACCTTTTCACACAATAGAGAGCCAGAGATAGGTTCCGATTTGCTTCTTCTTTGCAGACACCATATATACAAAGCCTCTTCCAATTTCAAATATTTCGCATTTCTCATGGTTTTACGTTTCTTCGACCCATTTTCACTCTCCAATTTCGATGCAAAACTCATAATTTTATCCTTTTTACTTTTGATGTCAGAGACGGTAGCTTTCCCAACATTGAAAATCCTCGCAAGCAGTTTCACCTTTTACTAGTCTCTTGATAATTTCTGTTTTCGTTTCAATTGACAAAACATTGCGGTTCCTTTTATATGCTTTAGGCCTACTGGAAGATGCCACATCGCACAGAGAAATACTTGTACACCAAAATTATTCTGCTGTAGTAGCAGACACAATTATTTTAAGTTGAACTGTCTGTTTAGCCAGTGTTCTGCCTAGAACGCACACGTACACTGGATTGGTAAACCAGATATTAACTGACTTTATGATCTAACTGACTTCCTGTACGTAAGCGACCGACCATTAGCCCATCCCATCCTCTACAATTTGTTCGCACACATTTGAAGCTTGCCGCATGAAAAGATTCAGAAATGTAGTCTAACGTGACTGGTGGCGATTGATTTTTTTTTTCTGGAAAAAGTGTTCGGATAACTGGATGTTCGGATAATTGGGGTTCGGATAAATGGAGTTCTACTGTATTAGAGGATGCATCCATCGTGCACAACCGACGTGCTACAGAAACAATTAGCACTCATACCCTTCAACATTTGCTGAGGGAGATTGAGCACCTATGTGTTTGCCCGGAGTGCAGTGATATCGATTATGATCAACAATAACAATAACAATTCTTTGTTAGTTATCTTAGCTGTTCATGGGATTCTTAACATTCTTATGAGAAATCACAACTCTATTGCCTCCGTGGATTATTGCTTCTGCTTGCTCAATGTTTAGTACCCCCTTCCATACAATAAAAATGGTTTGATGTAGCACTTCACAGCCCTTTTTGTTTTTCTTATGTCCAATAATACATATTTATTGCACACGATATTCCTTACTTTATAGATACTACTTTTGCGTGGGATCATTAACTTTCCCTTTTATCTCCCCTTGGAACATGGAGCCACCATTGTAGCTGGCACCCTTGCAAGCAGCCTGCATCAAATGCTCATGTAGCTGTGGTTTCTGTAGCAATTTTGTTTTGCACAATCAGGTTGCCAGCCCAATATACAACCTCATATTAGTCACCTCGTATGACATGATGAGGTTGCCAGCCCCATACACAACCTCATATTAGTCACCTGATACAACATGAGATTGCCAGCCCCATACACCTCATATTAGTCACTTCGTATGACATGATGAGGTTGCCAGCCCCATACACAACCTCATATTAGTCACCACGTGTGACATGATGAGGTTGCCAGCCCCATACACAACCTCATATTAGTCACCTCGTGTGACATGATGAGGTTGCCAGCCCCATACACAACCTCATATTAGTCACCTCGTGTGACATGCCTGAGGGATCAGTAGTCCTATTCCTTCTTTGTCTGATAGAAGACCCACAGGAACAACACTACCTGGCCAACTCTGTCCTCGATCTCAGTGATGCATTTTCCATCTGATGTAATCAATGTGTTTAAAGTAACTGACACTGTGCATGCTCTGCACTCAGATGGGGTTTTCAAAAGCTTGGGGATAACCACTATTAAGACAGAGACCTTTTTCTGCATTTTTCTTTTCCTACAGTAACTAACATTTTCTGTAAGTACTGTTTGTTTTCTGCTCTTAATACTGTGCCACCAGCAAAGCTTAAGTTATGTTCTTGCTCGTATTTTCAGTTCATCCTTGACTGACCTCACAACAAAGTGCAACCAACAAATATGAAGCTTCCAATTTTTCACAACAAAATGAAGCAATTCATAAGAAAATCCCACCAAAGAAGCACCAACTTTTGCAAAAAAGTTACAACAAAACAAGCTAGTAAAGAAGCTTTTTTTTTACATTAAAATTAATGTTCGCATAACACAGAATGAAATAAGATTTGCTGACAAAAGATGAATGCTACAAAAAAACAACTTTTACAAACGATGTACTAAAAAGCACCAAAAATACAAAACAAAAATCTGGTAAATATACAATAAAAAATGTGCGAAGACAGAAAAGTGAAAATATACTCTCAGAAGACTTCCCTGAACCTGTTTGAGATGACAATGTTCAATCTCTGGTGGGTTATAATTAGGATACATCATGTTTTTAATAGCAGATAATATGTTTAATTGCTCATACCTGATCGTGGTTAGTGTAAATATGTTACTTTGCTAAATTGTCACAAATATACATCTTTTTTTAAACCATGTACCCAGGAGATACATTGGTTCAGTAAAATATTTCTTTAATGTAAAAGCCTAATTCTTTTCTTGTTCACAAAGTGCTTCCCTTAAAATGTTAAAAGTATGTATTTCTTTATTTTTGGATTTACACACCTCTTTGCAAAGTTTTTGTTAATTTAAGGAAAAAAAAGTAAAAACAAGATATGTGCCACTCAGTGTCAGTAATTTCTATGTAGCAAAGCTCTGCTGCACAAACTGGCATAAAGTCCTTCAATTATAACATAGACAGCTCTAGGTGTGCCAAAGTAACTGACGATTCTTCCTCTTTTCCCTTTTCCTAGCTCCTTAAGGCACCCTTCAATTATAACATAGACAGCTCTAGGTGTGCCAAAGTAACTGACGATTCTTTCTCTTTTCCCTTTTCTTAGCTCCTTAAGGCACCCTTCAATTATAACATAGACAGCTCTAGGTGTGCCAAAGTAACTGACGATTCTTTCTCTTTTCCCTTTTCTTAGCTCCTTAAGGCACCCTTCAATTATAACATAGACAGCTCTAGGTGTGCCAAAGTAACTGACGATTCTTCCTCTTTTCCCTTTTCTTAGCTCCTTAAGGCACCCTTCAGTTATAACATAGACAGCTCTAGGTGTGCCAAAGTAACTGACGATTCTTTCTCTTTTCCCTTTTCCTAGCTCCTTAAGGCACCCTTAAATTATAACATAGACAGCTCTAGGTGTGCCAAAGTAACTGACGATTCTTCCTCTTTTCCCATTTCCTAGCTCCTTAAGGCAACCTTCAATTATAACATAGACAGCTCTAGGTGTGCCAAAGTAACTGACAATTCTTCCTCTTTTCCTAGCTCCTTAAGGCAACCTTCAATTATAACATAGACAGCTCTAGGTGTGCCAAAGTAACTGACGATTCTTCCTCTTTTCCCTTTTCTTAGCTCCTTAAGGCACCCTTCAATTATAACATAGACAGCTCTAGGTGTGCCAAAGTAACTGACGATTCTTCCTCTTTTCCTAGCTCCTTAAGGCAACCTTCAATTATAACATAGACAGCTCTAGGTGTGCCAAAGTAACTGAGGATTCTTCCTCTTTTCCTAGCTCCTTAAGGCAACCTTCAATTATAACATAGACAGCTCTAGGTGTGCCATAGTAACTGACGATTCTTTCTCTTTTCCCTTTTCCTAGCTCCTTAAGGCAACCTTCAATTATAACATAGCTCTAGGTGTGCCAAAGTAACTGACGATTCTTCCTCTTTTCCTAGCTCCTTAAGGCAACCTTCAATTATAACATAGACAGCTCTAGGTGTGCCAAAGTAACTGACGATTCTTCTTCTTTTTCCTTTTTCCTAGCTCCTTAAGGCACACAAGAGCCACATCTGCAGCTGGTCCCCTTCCTTAAGAAGCCTGCATTAAGGCAATCATGTACTCTTCCAGTGGTGTTTTCTGTAGCAGTTAGTGTTACAAGATGAGGTTGCCAACCTCATGCACAACCTCATACTAGTCACCTCATACTACAACATGCCTGTGGAAGCAGTAGTCCTCAGAGACCACACAGGTATTGAATCTTCATTGAAGATTGCTATTGATATACGAGGTCTGTTCAAAAAGTTCTGAAACCTTTTTTGTATAACTTTTTTTGGGCTTACCTGGAACCTAGTCAGCCTTGTCTCCTTTGAAATAGTCCCCTCCTCTATTAATACATCGCTCCCAACGTCGTTTCAACTTCTGGAAGCAGTCCTGGTAAGCATTTTTGGGGATCGTGCGTACATCCGTCTGCGAATTGCCCTTAATTTCGTCAATGGTCTGAAATCGTCATCCTTTCAAGCTGGATTTCAGTTTGAGAAATAGAAAAAAGTCTGCTGGGGCCAGGTCAGGTGAGCAGGGTGGCTGGGGAAGCACAGTTGTCTTTGTTTTTGCCACAAAATCCCAAATGAGCAGTGATGTGTGGGCTGGCGTACTGTCATGGTGGAGGGACCAGAAGTTGTTTCTCCGCAACTCAGGCCTTTTTCTCCAGACGTTTTTCCCCGAGACATTTCAGCACTTCCAGATAGTACCCGCAGTTAACTGTTTGCCCCTCTGGTAAGAATTCATGGTGCATGACACCATCGATGTAAAAAAACACTGTCAACATGACTTTCACGTTCGACCTGACCTGCCGCACTTTTTTGGGTCTTGGCAAATTCTTCCCAACCCTCTGCGAGGACTGCATTTTCGTCTCGATGTCGTATCCGTAGACCCATGTTTCATCGGCGGTTATTATTTTCTTCATGAAGTTGTCATCCTCGATAGTGTGATCCAGAATTTCCTGACAGATGGCAATGCGATTGTCTTTCTGATCTTGTGTCAGGAGTCGTGGAACGAACTTCACAGCTACCTGATGCATTTGTAATTTCTCTGTTAGAATGTCATGGCACGATCCTATGGGCAACATGAGCGTCGTCAGATGATGTCGTGGGTCGTCCCAAACGCGAGTTGTCATCTGTTGACTGCCGACCATCCTTAAAACGCTTAGACCATTCATAACAACGCATATGGCTTGTGCACTGATCCCCATAAACTTGTTTTAACATTTCATGAGTGTCCGTGAACATCTTCCAGAGCTTGAAGCAAAACTTGATGTTCATTCGCTTGCTCATGAAATTCAGACATCTCGAAAAATGCAAAACACAATCTGCACACATGTAAACTATCAGCTACAGGGTGATAAACAATCACAACAGAAAAATGCAGGAAATGGTAGGTTACTCAAGAAAGTCATCACTAGGCAGCGCCACTGACCGGAAGATGCTATGACATCGCATTGACGCGCAATTTCAAAAGTTCCGGAACTTTTTTAACAGACCTTGTATAGGGTGTTTCAAAATTAAGTATACATACTTCGAATGCATGTACATAACGTAACAAATTTTGCTATTCTGCAAAAATAGAGTGGAATAATGCTAGATACAAATGGATAATGCCATTAGATTATTACTCGTGAAGTTATTTTTAATAGAAGGTTGTGCTCATCTCAAAATACGCAACGTGAGAGACATGAGACATCAAATTAAAACTGCATGTTTCACTATTTATTTAGTAACAATACAGAATTGCGGTCAGTTGTTCATCACTGTGAACAATGCATTGTTGCAGGTCGTCAACACTGAACATTTGTGACTTTAAATGTTAAAATATCATAATTCTATCATAAAATGATGAGTTATTTGCATTCAAAGAGTGTATATATAATTTTGAAACACCCTGTATACTGCTGATGCCGTAAAGAGCTGTGTCATGCAATATATTTTCACTAATATTTTACAGTGGTTAAAATATTATTTTAATAACAAAAATAACTGCAAAAATACAGCATATTTTATCACACACACACACACACATATATATATATATATATATATATATATATATATATATATATATATATATATATATATATATACATATATATATATATGCTGTGTTAGTATATTTCTTTGCCTTGGTTTAAAGACATAACTTCTAATTTTTCATTATGAATAATTCTTTATTTCTGACATACACTGTAAATTTCTTATTTGCAATAAGTGAACTTAACCAATTAATTCACATTTTTATCTAATATCCTTAGTTGCCTGCCATTTTATATTTGTATAACATAAAAGCCTGCCAGAACAAAACCAAATTAAAAGAGGATGTAAACTTACACAAAAAACACAATATCAACAGCTGAAGAGAAGAACTGTGGGAGTTACAGCACACTACAGCTACAGCTACAACATCCACACGTTGGTGCAGACATGGCCTTCACAGTCTTCCAATTCTGTGACTCTCTCTGGTAAAACTGGTTGGCCGGTGGTAGGACTGAACTGGCAGGAAGGGCAGGTGAACCCACATGCACATGACCATCATGCTGAGCAAGCAAGACAACACCCCTGTCACCATCTCCACAACCAACCGACTCTTCAACCTCGACTAGCACATCACCTGACTTGTCCACACCCAGCTTACTTTCTATGTTGACTTCTGATTTAGTACTAGTGTCATAACAAGCTAAATCATACAACTGTTTCATCTGGCTATTTTCTTGTGTTGGTTCTGTTGGGATTTTGGAGTTATTTGCTTTACTAATGATCATATCCTTCTGGTCATTCACTTTTTCTACATATTCAGGTACATTCTTAGAAAAGTAATCTATTTCAAACTCTGCAGATATGTTCTGTTTGTGAGAGCTCTCAGCGTCAATGCTGATATCATCATCATTAAAGTCATCTGAACGGAAGTCCTCTGAAGATGAGCTGTGGTGACGACTGGGTGGCCTTTTTGGCCACTGGAGGAGAACTTTCTCTAATGTTATAACTTCCCTGGCAATTTCTTGAAATGATCTATTTCTGGTTACCTTAGGCTGTGAAAAAGTTAAATGATTATCACTTTCAGAACCTACTTCTTTCCTGTCCTTTATAGTTTTCTTAAACTCAGGAATGAGGCTGTCTTCATTTTCAAAAATGGCATAATCATGAATATTCACGAAAGTCAGATCTACATCTGCTGAACTGAAATCTACATCTTCAATGAGTTCCCCATTAATGGACAAGTGAGGTTGTGCTCGAGAGGAGACAAGAGGTTTGGTTGTAGAAGAATCTGATGACTGCTTCTGCTGCTCAAAGTTACCTTTTCCTGGCTTCAGATGAATAAATAAATATGCTGGCTGCATAAGAAAAAATAACAGATCTTATTTTCACGTATCTTAAAACAGTTTTTGTCAATGAAACATCAAAATTCTGTCACATGATCTAAGTCACACTTCAATCTAGCGAACTACCACGTTTGTTCAAAAGTATGAAGGGCTGAAGTCTTCTTATTCTGTTCCCTTTTTGCTCCTTATGCAGCATTGAGCCACCACTGAGGCTAGTCACCTTGCAAGAAAGAAGCCTGCATCAAAGCATTCACATACTCATGAAGTGGTAGTTTGTGTAGCAATCTGTACACAACCTCACATTAGTTGCCTCTTGCAGCATGCTTGACAGAGCAGCAGTCCTATTCATTCATTGTCTTCAAAGAGACCCTTGGGAACTGCACAGTACAAAGGGCAGAATATTCGAGTCACATTAATAATACATTTAAAATATTCAATTTCATAATGCTGAAAGAAATAAAACCTGAAACTTTCAAAGCATTCTCAATTAACGTAAAGTTGGGTGTGACAAAACGATCTAAGTGAAACCATTTGTTTGATTATCATTCACTGTCTTCTTAATGAAAAACATCCACAGAAGTTTCAAATCTTCAGGAGCTGGTGTGAATCTACTGTCCTGGTCATGCAGGGGTGCGTGGCAATAAGAGAACTGACAGACTAGCTTCGAGAGCATGCATAGTGGGGACACTGGATATGGACAAGAAAGAAATACTTAAGACAGTTAGTGATCGCTTGTTAGAGAACGATACTGCAATCGATGAATCAACAAGGCTAAGATTGCTGGAAATTGGCATCAAAAGTAAAGACGAGCAGGGATGGATGTATGAGAAATTGCATCCATTGTGTATGCAACCAGAGCGCTACAGGACCAGTTAGCATTCATACACTTCAACATTTGCTGAGGGAGACTGAGCACCTATGAGTTTGCCTGCAGTGCAGTTATGTCAATTCTGATCAACAACGGGACCCAAAAATGCAGCAATAGTGAATGCAGTCAGCGACCCATAGCTTGACTGCTTGCATCAGGGTCAGCGAACCAGAGCTGACCAAGACCCTACTCCACCTCCACGTGGTGGTCCTGAAAACAGTCTGCATCACTGCAGTCTGGCTGAGACAGTAGGGATCGAAGAGGGAAGGCAAACCCGGTCCCAAAAAATGTTGTGCTGAAGTCAGATGTGTCGGCCGAAAGGCGCAGATATCGCAGCTCCGGCGTAAACAGACACAACGCAACCAACGTCCTTTTCAGGATGAACGAGGAAGAAGGAAGAAGATGATCAACAACAACAACAACACTGTCTTATTTCTCCGGAACAAATGTTATGAGAATAACTCACGCATCAGACTCAGAATACAATAGTCTTCTCTAAAATTGTTACTTTCAATGATATATGGTCAAAACTCTTTGAATGGCTAGGCTTTGGATCCTGTAAAATAAATTTCCCCACACTCTCTCTCTTTTTTTTTTAGAAGTGCACTCTTCTGGATTTAGACTGCATTCATTCCTGTACAAGCCAACTGAAATGAGAATAGCCCATTTCCCAAGTTTTCAAAGCAGTAGTTTTCATCCAAATTGTTGCTGTCAATGATATATAGTCACAGCTCATGGAGTGAAAAACCTCAAGAACTATAAAGCAAACCTGCTTAGATATTTAGGATGGGTATGAAAAAAAAAAATCAAATAAAGGTGATTCGTCTTACGAGGACAACCCCCATCCATTGTACTCCACGTCTTACTGCAGCTCCCATATTCCTCGACTTAAATATTTAGACAAAACTGTGAGTCAAACTAAGTAACACTTCTGCTGCAGATAATCTCTCCAATTCTCAGGTTGCAAAATCATGCTTTATGTGGATTGGTTTCTTTTGATTTGCAGTTATGTCCACTCCAGTGGTATAAATATAGTTCTCCTTTTAAATTAAAATAAAAAATCTTTCCTTATACTATGAGTAAAAGGACTGGATTTTCTCCTTTGATTAAAAAAAAAGGAAAGAAATAAGTACCCACATTTTCATGCTGCTTTACAACGCTTGACATCATAAACTTCCACATTTTTTACAAACAATTTTATGACAAACCTTGTGATCACCCATGCAAACATCTTTACCAATGAGATCATAGATGACCTGATGGCAAGGACCCTAGGGAGCAAAGGAAAGCATTAGCAGAAAAAGTAATACATGTAACAATACTGGAAATGTTTTATAATGTCTTACAATTGATTTCATAAAATGCCCAGTATAGTTAGTTCCGAGGGGGGGGGGGGGGGGGGGGGGGGGGGCACCCTGAAGAGACAAAGAAAGAGTTGGACTACTGTACCCTCAGGCATGTCACACCAGGTGACTAATGTGAGGTTGTGCATGGGGCCGACAAATGTATGTAGATGGGAATTCAGTCTGTGCTTTATACTTGGCAGCTCCCAGTGCAAAGCTGTGATGTACTGTGATCATGAGTGCCAGACGGATTCTTGGAAAAGTCGGCACAAGGCATGGTGTAAGAAGTTCAGAACTTACATGAAGATGGAACATCAGCTTGCAGAGCTTCCATTCACCTTTAGCCAGAGTAAGAGAGGGCTTAAAGTTGTTTCCCTTATATTAGACGTATTATATGACCAGCATAATCAGTAATTACATTTTGTACGTGTTCACGAGGAGATAGGGCTGACAATGTCATCATGTGAAACAAATTGCCAAAGAAATCCTCAATGCAAGAGCATGTAAGGAGCTCAAAGGAAAATGATGATGAATAATGATGATTTCATAAGACCTCTCTATTCTGTCTGTCTTGGTGGACCACAGCACTTGTTAGGACAATGAACAAGGCATGACTTCTAAAGGTTTTAATGGAAGGTTAATCTCTGCCTCACGGAGCACACTCTGCTGGTTCAGCTGCAGCTTTTGCCGACTGTTTCTGTTCTTTTTTTTGTTTTGTCCAGCTCTTTATATCTCTTGCTTCCAACTGATATTGTGTGTTTTCAGAGGATATGGTGATAATGTGTGTTTTTAGAGGATATGGTGATAATGTGTGTTTTTAGAGGATATGGTGATAATGTGTGTTTTCAGAGACTATGGTGATACTGTGTGTTTTCAGAGGCTGTGGTGATACTGTGTGTTTTCAGAGGCTGTGGTGATAATGTGTGTTTTCAGAGGATATGGTGATAATGTGTGTTTTCAGAGGCTATGGTGATACTGTGTGTTTTCAGAGGATATGGTGATACTGTGTTTTTTCAGAGGCTATGGTGATACTGTGTGTTTTCAGAGGCTATGGTGATAATGTGTGTTTTCAGAGGCTATGGTGATACTGTATGTTTTCAGAGGCTGTGGTGATACTGTGTGTTTTCAGAGGCTATGGCGATACTGTGTGTTTTCAGAAGCTATGGTGATAATGTGTGTTTTCAGAGGCTATGGTGATACTGTGTGTTTTCAGAGGCTATGGTGATACTGTGTGTTTTCAGAGGTTATGGTCACCAACAACTGCCTTCCAGTTACCGCTAACTGGACTGTTTCATTCACTCATCACCATCCATCTCCCAGAGGAACAAATTCATGCCAAGTTCCCCTGTCCCCTGCTGGCCGCTTCCAGGACTATCTATGTCTTTTTCATCCCTTTTACTTCTGTCTCCAGTTCTCTACTTCATGTGTTTTCTGGTCTCCCTCTTCCTCTCTTACCCTGGTGATTCCTGAATAAGGACTGCCCTGTAATACTATTAACACTTCCCCAATGTCCTATCCATCGCCAGCATCTTCTCATTTCTTGTTCCAGTGGCATTTGTCTGGTTCTTAATATCAGTTCCATGCTGGTGATCTCATCACTCCATTTCAATCCTTTAGTTGTTACTATTCTACATAAACATCCATTTATGAAAGTATGTAACTTCTTAGTTGTTGTCTTTGTTGTTCCCCATAATCTCTGTTTGCTTCAAATGAATTTAAATTACTTTACTGAATTCATATGAGAACTTTAACAGCATGAATTCAATGGGAGGCAAAACTGAATTCATATGATCTATCATAGTGGAAAGATTTATTCTTTAACCCTTTCAGCACCATTATGACGTACGCCGTACGGCATAAATCTTAACAATTTTTGTCACTGTGCCGTACCGCGTACATCACGGAAGTAGCACGATACCTCGTTCCCATTCACCTATATGACGTTCGGCGTACGTCCTATTTTAAAAGCACCAGAACTCTTCTGTTTACAATCGTATCGGCAATTGCTGGGCATAATCGGATTCAGCATTAAAAAATCGGGCCACTAAGCTTGAAACAAACAAAATATTTTACTGCTAGCGAATACAGTAGAACTGATAAGGGATTTTACCAAAGCGAAAGTACACAAACATGGACACTGCCGTACCGGAGAACCATAAACATCTTGTGGAAAAAGAGCATGAAAATTCTGGTCTGAGTTGAATTTATTCAACTTGAATGATTCTGACAACTCTTTTTACTGAGATTCTGGTAATCTTTACCTTTAGTGCCGTTGAGTATGTTTAATATGTGTATTTTCGTACCATTTAGAGTTAAGGTTGAGGTTAGGTTTAGGGTTACCCTAATTCTAATGCTGACTCAATACACATATTATACATACTCGACGGCACTAAATGTAAAGATTACCCAGATTCAGGATCAGAGTTTGTGTAGTCTGGTTCAGAATATACTTTTAATGGGTTTCCTTTTACGATAAACTGTTTACAGTCAAATTAAAAATATGACCCCTAAAATTACAATTATCCTGTCGTTCAGGGGAACAAACTAAGCTGAAAATGGTGTTGTCATTTGGAATGAAAAACCCGTCATTGCGTAAGGGTTAAAAGAAGATAATACAACAGATCAGTAAAGAAATACTTTTTTATTTCAATTTTCCTGCAACAAACACTAGTCAGTGGGCTTCTTCTTTATGAAATGATAGAAATTAATAAAGAAATGAACAAATCTTCAACAGATCATAATTTTTTTCTTTAATGGATTCTTGAGCTCTATTTTGAGTTTGTAATAGCCACTGTTCCAAAAATGAAGACAGACTACAAGACGTGTCAAAGATACATGACCTGTTCAATATCTGATGTGTAAATTAATCTTATTTTCTAATTAATTTTACAGCACTAAAGCTGTTCACAAATGACCTGTGTAAATTTGTCTGAGAAATAAAACTCAATGTATCTTATACAAATCATTCAGCCATGCTGCCTTCCTGTTTAATGTCTACTAATGTACTAGAATGTGTAAAAACAATCCAGCAACATGCTTAACTTGCAAATAAAGACTAAGCACAAACCATACCGAGCAAAGTGGAATCAATTTGTTGTTACCCTACAAGACGCCACCAGGCGTAATGGCCACTGACTGCTTTGACGGTCGGCGGCTAAGGATCAAAGAAGAAGAAGACAAACCCTACCCTGTTATACTTCTCGGGATCTCTGAGGAGACAAAAGAGAAAGAACGGGAACACTGGTTCAAGATACATTTTGTAAGAGGTGACTATTTTCAAGTTTTGTATTGGGCTGGCAACCTCAGTATTGTAAAACCAATAGCTACAGACACCACGGCTGCAAAAGTATATAGATGCTTTGGTGCAGATTTTTTGCAAGGGGACCAGCTGCAGTGATAGCTTCCTGCTCTGTAAGGAGCATAAAAGGCAGATGATGAACATTTCACTTGTAATGAAAGACATTTGTGTTGACTAGATATGGCTCATATATGGAAAGTAAGTCTGTGCTGCACATAATCTTCTTCTTTGATCCTTAGCCACAACTGTCAAAGCAGTCAGTGGCCATCACGCCTGGTGGCGTTTTGAAGGGCAGCAGTAAACTACTTCCACTTTGCTCGGTCGGCAACCATCCTTCCTGCAGCGCCCCAGCTCTGGTTCACAGGCCCTCCACAAAGTTGTCCCTGGTTGGTCTCCCCCCCCCCCCCCGGTACATAGCAAAGCAGTTTTTGTGATGGCATCAGAGTCTCTTCTGAGGACGTGGCCAACCTAACTGCAGCGTCTGCCAGCTATGATGGTGTGCATTTTCTCTTTGCCACTCTGAGTAAGCAGTTCTTGGATGGTGATGGTATTCGGCCAAATGATCTACCACAACAATATTTTCTACCTGGCTGATAATATCTTTGGCTGAGTGAGTGAGTAGGACACGGTCACACCACGATGGGACACGGGTCTTCATGTATGAGATGCCATCTGACACATCTTCACAGAAGGGATAGCTGAATAAATTATATTCAAACAATATATTAGGATTTGGTTTCAGTTTGACTAGAACTGTAATCAAAGAAAAAAAAAATTAAATTAATTTAGACATTGGTCATCTAAGTATTTATTTATTTAAACATGGAAATTAAATGCTGAATTAGAAAAAAACAAATAAAATAAAAGCAATGAAAAAAATGCTCCTGAAAGATTCTAATACATCACATGGATGGGTATGGAAAAAAACAGAAAAAAAGTGATTTGTCTTACAAGAACAATAGACAAAGAAAATAGCCAATGTTGCGACCAAAAAGGCTTCGTCAGGGAAAGGAAAGAAAGTGAGGGTTAAGTAGGACATATATCACATACAAGATGATTGAAAAGTCACTTCTTATTTTTAAATGTGTATATCTTCCCTCTCATCCATTGGATGTAAATGATACTATTGTCAAAACAAGGAGCAACAAGCTATTTGGCTAATAAGTTTTATTTGTGTAATTCCAGAAACGAAATAAAATAACTGATTCTGTACATAACGTCTTTTTAAAGACTCTCAGTTCTGTTCCTCTAGACGTAACGTCTTTTTAAAGACGCTAACTAAGTTTGATTCTTTTTCCGATCCAGTATTTTAAAGTGATTGGAATTTAATCCAGGATGGAAGTAAACACATTTTTAAGCATTTCTGATCGTTCTTTGTTCATTTTGGTGGGAATTTCAGTGTGTTAGCTTAATTTTTATTCGCGTTTCGTAGTGATAAACAATGGCTGAAAATACACAAAATGGAAGCGGTTTACAATCAAAACATCCTGCTCGTTTAACAGCTATTCAGTTTTGTTCCTTTTTCTGTATTACCAAATGGATTACATACAAAATGAAAGCAATTAGAATGTATTGTGACAAAAATTTCAGATGGAGGCCTTAGGTAAGTGGAAAAAAAAAATTCATAATTTCAGATCAATTTTTTGGGGTATTTGGTACCAATTTTAATAGTAATCTGCCAAAACTACTTGTCTTTGGTCTGCCTCTCTTTCACTGTCCTTCTGGGGTTCATAGCATAGCAGTTCTGGTGATCGTATCAGGGTCCCTTTTGTGGACATGGCCAACCCAGTTGCAGCATCTGCCCGCAATGATGGTGTACATGTCTTTTTGACTGCACCATGTAAGCAGTTCCTGGTTGGAGATGGTATTCGGCCAAAATATTCAAAGAATTTTCCCCAGGCAGGTTGAGTGGAAAGAGAATAATTTGGGCATTTCCTTTTCTGTTACTCTCCAGCACCCCGCGCCTTACAAAAGTACAGAAAGTACACAACTCTCATATAATCTTAATTTGGTGTTAGTGCTGTACTGAGAAGACTTCCAAATGTTGTTTAGATTTGCAAAGGCTGTTCTGGCTTTATTCATTCTGTTACTGATGTCTTTGCTTGTTCCGCCATCTGGTGTTACTATGCTTCCTCTCGTATTTGTTTGTTCCAGCTTTTGGTTCCTTATTATTTATGGTCTCAGGATTTATTACATTGAGTGTCATAATTTCTGTCTTCTTTAGATTGGATATTCAGTCTCACTTGTTGGCTGTATTTATTCAGTGATCAGTCTGTCTGTTTTTTCTTGGATGTGCTGCTGTGAATGTGAGAGTAATGCAATATCACTTGCATGTTCTAGATCTTCCAGTGTGGTGAACGTTGTCTACTTTATTCCTCTAGGGGTATCCTCTGTTGTCTGGTGTATCACACAGTCTATGACAGTTAAATATAGAATGGTTGACAAGGGGCAACCCTGTTATACACCTGTTTTCACTTCGAAAGTAAGGTTGCTCATCCCAATACTGCATGTAAAGTTAGCATAGAGACTTTTTATGATGGATGTAACATAATAGCCACCTCAATTTGGCAGAATGAATAAAACCAGGAGTAAATACAATCAAACCCCGCTTTTCGAAAGTTCGCTTTACGCCACTTTGCTTTTACGTAAGACCTACATTAGTGCCTGTTTTCGCTAACCAAAGAAATCCGAAGATGATTTTCGCTTTTACGATAAACGGCAAAAAGTGAAAATAGCGTTCAGCGTTTGTTTTGCAGCGAGCGGGAACTACACTCAGCATTAAGCCGCCATAGCTTTGAACTGTGTCTGTGAGCATCTGTGCTTTATCTTGATTTATTTTGTGCATCCGCTAGCAAGATGTGTCCTAAAGTATCAGAAAAGCCTAAGAGAGCTCATAAGAGTGTTACGCTTACCGTAAAACTGGACATAATTAAGCGTTTCGATCGTGGTGAACGAAATAAAGACATTGTGCATGCATTGAACTTGCCTGCGTCCACCATTCGTACTATTTACACGCAGAGAGAAAGAATCTTGAAAGCTGCCGAAGTTACTATTGGTTCTGCTAGTAGCAAAGTAGTCTCGTTTAGTCGGCATCCAGTAATGGATAAAATGGAAAGTCTACTGCTTGAGTGGATTGATGGGTATACAAAGCGTGGTGTTCCGTTAAGTTATCTTATACTTAAGGAGAAATCTGTCAATCTTTTTAAAAAGCGGAAACAGAAAGCACTTGACGATGGTGATGAAAGTGTAATTTAAAGGTAGTCATGGGTGGTTTGATCCGTTTTTGAGGCGAGGTATGATTTGCTAGGTTATGTTTTGGGTATGGGAACGCTCAAAAATTTTTCCATTATAAATTAATGGTAACAGCTTCTTCGCTTTACGCCAATTCGGCTTACGAAAGGTTTCATAGGAACGCTCTACTTTCGGATAGTGGGGGAAACCTGTAGTCATTTTGGATACTTCCCAAAAATCAACAGCAGAATGAAACTTGGGAATCATGACCATGGTGGGCTGCGCCCCACCCCCCTCACCAATAGAGGGTCAAAGAGGTAAAAAGACAGAAACACTTGTCTGACAAGGGACTACTTCCATGATTACTTCCATTGTAATGCGCTGTATAACTTCCTATTGTCATTGATTGGTTACTTTATTTTTTACACATCACATAATTATCAAGACAATTTGAAAAAAAACTTTCTAATTATATAATCCTTCAATTCCAAACAAACAAACAAATACACATATGTATACATACACTCCCATTCCAAATGTTATTTCTGTGTATAATCTTCATCAAATTATTCTTTTTTTCTAACATAAGTATGGTATATTCTGGCTGTATTGGTTACAGTGAAAAAAGTTCAGTACTATTATATTTCTTGACATATTTCCATGTGCTATATGTCTATAGTTCAGTTGTTAAGTTAACATTTACTCAGCCACAAATAACTAAGGTTCTCAAAGCAAATAATGTTCTGCACTGTATTTAGCTGTGCCTCACTCAAGTTAGATCTTAGTTACAAAATTAATAAACATTTTTTTTGCACACTCTGAATTTAGCAATGGTAATAATCTAATAAGCGACCCTTCTTTCTGATGTTCAGTCTTTAACAAGCACAACGTATGTATGAGGTTTCCCAATTTTTTGGGAAATTATTTAAGAAGGTTAGGAACAGACACTACTACTCTAAAAATCTGGGATGGATTAACACTCATTATTCAAGATGCATTTTTTTTCAGCAACTCTCAAACGATGTTAGTGCTTTCACTCATGTCCAAGTTGTTTCTCTCTCTCTCTCTCTCTCTCTCTCTCTCTCTCTCTCTCTCTCTCTCTCTCTCTCTCTCTCTCTTCTCTCTCTTCTCTCTCTCTCCTCTCTCTCTCTCATCTCCCCACCTCTCTCCCGCTCCAAACACCCTCTCTCTCTCCCCCCCCCCTCCCCCCCCCCCCCCCCCCCCCCCCCCCCCCCCCCAGGTAAATAATGCATTTTCCCACCTACCTTGGAGAAAAGGCGATGTCATACTCAAACAACCTATCTTTAAATGGAGAGAATTCTGTGTCATACCGGTGCAGCTGAAAGTCATGGTGAAAAAAAAAAATTAATAAATAAGAGAAATGGTATTATGAGCTACTTTTTAATAGGCTATTTTTTCAATGCTTAGTAACAGGTTTCAATTCTACATCATGGTATGAGTCTTGAATACATACCACATTTCACACAGTAAATGCTCAAATAACCAATAAAGCCTGAGCAGTTATTAACTTAAAACACTGAAGAACATTACTACAGCTGTAGTGTCAGCGTACTTGACTATCAGTCTAGCAGACATTTCATACATGAACAAAACATTGACAAACATCACCTGTTTCAGAGAACTATACAGGCATACCTTGCTTTATTGCGCTTCGCAGATATTGCGCTTTTTTTTCAAATTTTTCATGTTTATTTATTCAAACATGCCTTCTTCTTCCGATAGATTTTGGCTCTCCACCAGCAAAAGGATTATGATTCACTGAAGGCTCAGATGATGAAGATTAGCATTTTTTTTAGCACTAAAGTATTTTAAATTTTACAATACACTGTTTTTTTTAAGACCTAGCGCTATTGCGCACTTAACCCTTTAGGACGCTGCGGGTGACAATTGTCGCTGGAGGTACCCTATGTTCTCCCAGCTGCAGGCGACTTAAGTCTACTTTCGGATATCGTTCATTTCCAGATATATAAGAAGTGTATACGTCATATCCCCCACGGATGTTAAAATTGAATCTTATGTGAAAGAGAGATCGCTTCCTTTTCTGACCTTCAGTTGTAACGGGTGTATTAGCGAAATTTTTATGTGCAATTTTCAAATCAAAATCAATTGGCATGGAACAAGTGGCCATTTTCGGTGAAATTTTAATGGATTCTGACTCCGATGCGATGACGAGGAGTTTTTTGGCTTTATTAGCGCTGATATCGGTTCTCAGAATATGGATGATGGCAGAGATGCGGACGACAGTAGAATGTCATTGCTAGTATGTCTAGCGTTAGGTTTAGGGTTAGGTTTAGGGTTAGAGCCGAATGTCACTGCTGACGAGATGAGGGCATTTGTTGCTTTGCTACTGATGATGGGTGTAATGAAAAGATCGTCATTTGATTTGTATTGGTCAAATGACTGTTTCATTGAGATGCCAGGGTTCAGGACTCTTCGTTTGTTGGTTTTTAAAAAATTAAAAATTTTTTTTTTATCATCTTTCCATTCCTCTCTTCCTATCACATCTAACATGTACACAAACAAAACTTATATCATCAGATTCATCATTCATGTTTTTATATAAATTCAAAAAATGATAGCAATTGACCAAGAAACACAGAAACTATAGGCGTTACAAGTCACCCACTATAAAAACGGGGCGTTGTGAAAAAGAATGCAGCTGCAGGGCAGATTTCCGTCATTTTAATGCAGCGTGCTAAAGGACATAGTGTAAACATGATTTTAGGCTTTTATATGCACTGGGAAGCTACACACAAAAATGGGTATGACCCGCTTTATTGCGATATTCGCTTTATTGCGGTGGTCTGTAACCGAACCCGCAATATCTCCGAGGTATACTTGTACTATCAGTCTGGCTCTGAGGTCAATGTAGCACATGTTATTACACACGAACAACAACAAAAAAAACACTGAAGCTGCAATGAGTTGCTTCTTAGAAGGTGTGACTGTATAGTTTTTGAGTAGTGTTTGTTTGCACTGGTTCTTTTTGAGTGAGTAAGACTTGGTTTTGCTAAGAAGGATTATAAAAAATGTGGATTATAGAAAAAGACAGAAATGAGACATTTGAAAGAGACAAACAAGAAAAGATGAGGGGGTGGAAAGGAACTGGTCATACAATGAGGACTTGATAATAAAAATTATAAATAAAAACAAAACAATAACAAAATAGAAATAATAATAATAAAGCATAATTTTTTTAAGTGAATAAGAAAGAGTGCAAATTCCACTGATACTTTCAAGAATGTAAGAGGCGACTAAGATAAAGCTGTGCATTGGGCTGGCAATCTCATCACATAAAACAACAACCTCATCACATAAAACAACAACCTCATCACATAAAACAACAACCTCATCACATAAAACAACAACCTCATCACATAAAACAAACTACTACTGAAAACACACTGCAAGAGGACATGAATGTTTTGGTGCAGGCCCCCAGCAAGAGGACCAGGGGCAGTGTTGGTGGCTCTGCACCATAACAAGCAAAATGGGGGCAGGATGAAGATGGTAGATGCTAGACTTAATCAAAACTAGAAGCATAGATGTTGTCAGCACACTCTCCTCAGCCCTTATATCTAATCAATAGAAGCTCAGAAGGCTGGTACCAAAGCTTGATGCTAATCAGTTATCAGATATATATATAGGTCAGCATGTTCTGGACTGAGGAAATTCTATGTTCATAATTATACCATTACTGCCCAGGTGCCCTTGATGGCACGTATACAGTTATACATGTGCCACTAAACTCAGGATGACTAACTGTGCTGCAGCTTATGATGTTCTTGTTTCTTACCTGGAGGGTAAACTAAACAACTTGCAAAAACATGCAGATATCACTACATGGCACTGGGCCAGAGAGCAAGAGCCCAAGCGCCGCTAGATCAATGACAACAACCAGGAGGATCTATTTACAGTGCGTCATGCACTTCTGTTACAGCCAGTGAAATGTATGTCTTGCATAAAACTCAATAAATAGGTACCTAGAACCAATTATGAACAATTCTCTTGCCCATGTTGAGTCAAGACAAGTCAGAGTGAGAGCCACAGGGTGTCTGCAGCTTCGATTTATATGGCAGGTATATGAATTTGGTGTCTTTGTTTTTCTTTTTCTGCACTTTGCAAAATTAGGTCAAGTCCTGGGAAGGGTCAAAGAGCTTATATACCAGATAATGTACCCACTGCTTGCAGAGTTGTCGTCAAGTCTTTTTTAACGAGTCTCAAATCTCTTAGTACAAGTCTCAAGTTGAGTTGCAAGTCCCTAACATTGGCTTGAAGTAGAGTCCTGAGTCGAACCTTATTTTTGTTTATAGCAACAATCACGCTTTTTCGAACAATCACATCGATCACTACAAATAACAATGAAAAATATTAATATTTACATTTTAGTGCTTTTACTATTTTATTTACTGACTTTTTATTCAACCAAAGTTATTTTTCAGTATTACATTTGAGAAATATTATCTTCTCAAACATACTAACGCCCCCCTCCCCAGGGGGATACAACATAATGAATGTAATAATACACTTGATCAGCACTAAATCTTAAGCTTAAGTGAATTTACAGGTTAAGGACACACGCTCTAGTTTTTTTTCCCATCAATGCATGCTGTATTATTCCCCCCTAAGGTGGGATGGTAATGTTTACATAGCCAAAGAATACTATTGCTCTGATGGTCGCTGTGTCTCGAGATGTGTGTCTAGCAACAGTGTTGAATTATGTCTGTCTGGTTGAATTATGTCTGCCTGGTTGAATTATGTCTGATAATATGAAGTAAAATGTGTTGGCACAATGGAATTCTTGCAATGTTTGGGAGATATCACTTAACACAAGAGCTTTTTTTTTTTTCCTAATTAATAAAGAGTGCATTATGAATGAGAACAGCAAGTCATTTAACCAAAATTAGCAAGTCTCGAGTCGAGTAACTAATGCCTAAATCTCAAGTTGTCTCGAGTCGAGTCGCTCTGGTGACTTAAGTCTGACTCGAGTCCACAACACTGACAGCTTGTAAGGTACAGATCTAACGTGGTTTCTTTAGTCCACTACCAAATCTCCTGACTCAAGCTTTAGCTCAATAACGTAGCCGTGGATTTCTGCCAGACCCTTTCCATTATTTGAATGCCATGAGCTCAACATTCCCAAGAACATGGACATTTGCATCAGACATTTGTCAGAGCCATGTCTGAATAAACAGTAGTGTTCAGAATCATATCACTGGTAGGGATGGTTGGCTTGAATAATACTCTCCAACCCAGGTCTTTCCTGCAGACTTGGTCAGACCCTTTTTCATGCATATTATGTCCTTCCTCCTCAGACCACTACAACTAATAATAATAATAAATAATAAATTCTTTAAGCGCCAAACACGGCGCATAAGGCAGAAACCAGTGCTCTCCAGGTTGTACGTTGTGACGCCACTCCTCTTAGCTCTTGCACATTGTTTAATCCCAACGTTCTTCCTTCTCTTATTATTGTTCTTCTGAGTGTTTCTTTTGGTCTTCCTTTTTTCCTCTTACCCTCAGGAACCCAAGTGAGTGCCTGCAATGGTATTCTGTTGTTTTGCATTCGTAGGACATGACCGATATATGACCATCGTCTTTTCCTTATATAGTTGGAGACATATTTCTGCCTAGAGTCTTCTCTTATTTGTCGATTAGTCTTGAATTCTTTCCAACTGATGTTCATGAGTTTTCTAAGACATTTGTTCTCGAATGTATTCAGCTTGTTCTCCAATGATTTTGTTATTTTCCAACTCTCACAGCCGTATGTTAACACTGAGATAACATTTGAATTAAACAGACGAAGCTTGGTATGTATATTCAATGATCGTAATTTCCAAATGTTAGATAATCTATTGAAGGCGCTAGCTGCCAAAGCAATTCTAGTATGAATTTCTCTTGTTGTGTCACCATCCTGAGTCATTTTACTGCCTAAATAATTGAAACTTTCAACTTTCTGTACTTTTTTTCCCGTTCAGGATGATATTAAAGGTCTCGTTAGAAAAGTTCATAACTTTAGTTTTAGAGGCATTTATTTGGAGACCTATTTTAACCGAGAGATGACACAAATTATTTACTGCTTCTTGGGATTGTCTGGGTGTTGAATTTAAGAATGCTAAATCATCTGCGAAATCCAGGTCCCCCAGGAATTTTCCATTTGTCCATTTTATACCTAATTGTTCATTGTGGGTATAGTTTCTCATAACCCAATCAATAGCTATTCCAAAAAGTAGTGGTGACATAATACAACCTTGTTTCACCTCTACAACTAATAACTGACATAAAAATAAATATATTGTTATTTTTGAAAAGAATCGACATCATTGCACTCTGGGCAAGCCCATAGGTGCTCAGTCTCCCTCAGTATATGTCGAACAGTGTGAACACTAACTGTCCCTGTAGCTTGCTGGTTGTTTGCATGACAGATGCATCTTCTCATATGTCCATCTCTGCTCGCCTTACATTTTTAATCTTGATGATTCATCAACTGCATTGTCATTCTCTAACAGCCAATCATTAATTGTTCTCAATATCTCTCTCTTATCCATATTAATTATATAAACAGATGCAGTGCTTTGACATTTATATACATTTTAAAATAAAATTTACCCATATTAAAGAGTCAGATGTCATATAGTGTAAAATAGTTGAGAGTTTTTGTTTTGTAAGATGTAATCCCTTGTGGTAAATTGTATTTTGTCAGAACACCAGAAAACATTGCACATGGACCGCAAGCCCTTATGCATAGCCCAGAGAAATCTGTCAAACATCTGTTGCAACAAACATAGACATTATTCAAAAACACTTTAAAAATGTTTTGCTGTAGAGGCATACCTTACAAAACAAAAAAAAACTCCCAATTCTTTGATGTTGTTATCAGGAAATTAATTAATATGTCTTCGCCATACACTCAAATAACCACATCTCTCTCCCTCTCATAAAGTTGGTGGGTCTGTTTCAGGTTTCTCTTGTCATAAAACAGTTTCTCCCTCAAATGGGTTGGAGAAGGCTGCCACTCTGCTCTTCTCATGGTGTCATCAGTCTTGGAGGACATGCTCTACTGCTTGTTTGTCCTCCCCCACATAGAAACATATGTCTGTTTGTCCTCCCCACATAGAAACATATTTGTCTGTCCTCCCCACATAGAAACATATCTGTCTGTCCTCCCCACACAGAAACATATCTGTCTGTCCTCCCCACATAGAAACATATCTGTCTGTCCAATTTTCAGTGTTTGAAATGATTATGTAAATCTGCATACAAATGCAATTTGCAGATACTTTTATTACTTCACCATATCTTTGGATTTCAAAAAAAAAAAAAGGTAAAAAAATGTTTACAGCTGCACAGACAAAGGAAGTGCTCATTAAATCACCAACATGACTTACCCATTTGTTCGTACTGGCAAACAGATCTGAGTGCTTATCATAACAGTCAAAGCTTTTACTCCCTATAGTCAGTACAATCTATAAACCGCGAGAAACAATATGTTGGACATATTAAAAAGAAACAATGTTGCATGTGGAAAATAATATGCTGTCAAAGATAAGTCCTGTACGAGTAAAACAATATCATCATCATCATTACCTTCCAGATCTGTATGGAGCACAGGCCTTCAAAAGTGCATGCCTTTATCTCCTGTGCCATCCACTCAAGGTCTTTCCATGTCTTCATTATTCCTTGCATGTTTATCTCCAATTCAATCCCCTTCTTCATGTTCTTCAACCTCCCTCTAATTCTCTTACCCTGGGGATTTTAAAAAAAAACTGCCTTGTGATGCTACCAATGGTTTCCTGAATAAGTTTCCTGTCAAAGCTAGTCTTTTCCTCACACCTCTTTTTTCACTGGTATTTGTTTTATTCTGTCCATTGGTTTATCTTGCCATACCATTTAAAAAAAATTGTATAAATAAATGAATATGCCTTGTAATTATTTTTAAAAAACTATTTACATTTTTCTGTAATTATTAAATCAAATCTTGTGCATCGTAAAACAAAGCGCTGGAAAAGCAAAACAAATGTACCCATAAAATATTATTCTGTACTAGCTAGCATTTCACATCAAATAGTAACCAGAAATAAATGCCCACTATGAAAAATAATAACACTGAGTCAAACTAGTCTCCAAATAATGAACAAAAATTAAAATGACAAAAGGAAGCAATTGCTCAGATATTCACAGAATCTGCATTTCACATTAAAGTTTACAGGCTGTCACTAGTATTACTTATAAAACATTTGTCAATTGTACTGTAAATGTGCCGTTAAAAGATTTCATACAAATGCATATTAAATCATCATCTCAAATTCATCCATAAATCTTTTTCTTAAATGACTAAACAGAAGATTTAACTTGAAACTATCTAAACATGCTAATACAAGCTGTATATATAACAATAGAAGACGTTTATTAGGGGTCTATGTGCTACAAAGAAATTAATATATATATATATATATATAAAAGGTAACTCGGCCGATATATAGTCTGCTGGGGAATATAGGACACACATTGAGAAAACCTGTTGATAGCATTACAAGGCATTCCTTATTCTGGAATCCCCAGGGTAAGAGAGATTAAGGGAGACTAAAAAAAACATGGGGAAGAAATCTGAGACAGGAATGAAAGAAATAAAGCAGACGTGGAAAGATCTTGAGCAGATGGCAAAGTATAGAAGGACCTGGCAAAAATGTTTTAAAGGCCTGTGCTCCCTGGGAAACTGAGGGGATTGTGATGATGCATATTCTCCCCCACATTTGGTTAAAATGCTGTCTGCTGCTAAAACAAGTTAGGTGAAGCACTCATATGAGCTTTTTTTTTCAAATACTGGATCAACCTCATCATGTAAACAAGTTGCTATAGAAACCATCCCTGCAAGAGCATGTGAATGCTTTGTGCAGGCTTCCTACAAGGGGACTAGCTACAGTGGTGACTTCATGCTTCATATGGAGCCTAAAGGATAATGATGATGATTATCCAAGAATAGTAGGCTACATATTAAGGTGACAGGAAGAGTAATGAATGTGAAGATCCTCAAAGTTACTGCCAGAAAATGACAATACTGGATAACATCTAGAAAAGAAAACTGCACTGCTTTAGATTACAATTTATAGAATGAATGGCCATTAACACTTTAACTACCACAAGCCAGTCAGAGTGGCTTGTAAATCTAACCATTGTGGCTGCACACCACTGGAAGTGTCAATTTTTGCTTAGTAGTAATGTACAAATACTTTTGCTTAGTAGTTCAAGATTTTAATTTACCATTGGATGAGTCATTTTCAAAACATGGTTTCTTGTCGAGCTCAGGAAAATTAATATTATATTAATATTTTTCAAGGTTTCTGGTTTGTTGCCAAATTGGGTCAATTTGTTTAATGTTAATCAGAATTGACGTCATTGCACTCTGGGCAAACCCATAGGTGCTCAGTCTCCCTCAGCAAATGTCGAAGAGTATGAATGCTAATTGTTCCTGTTGCGCACTGGTTGTATACAGGTCGGATGGGTCTTCTCATACATCCATCCCTGCTGGTCTTACGTTTGATGCCAAATTCCAGCAGTCTTAGCCTTGATGATTCATCGATTGCAGCGTCTTTCTCTAATAGGCAATCATGAATTGCCTTCAGTATTTCTCTCTTATCCATGTTCAATTCATCTTCTATGGGTGCTCTTGAAGCTAGTTGTGATAGATTATGTAAATAGATTACATATATCAGCACATCTTTGCTCCCACCTGGCTCCCACCTTGCTTCCTTATTAGTATGCACATTTTTGTTAAACGCAGAACCCATGTACTTCTATATCTGTCAAACTCATAACTGAAGCCAAGGCAATTTTTTTCTTTTTTCTATTATCAGGCAATAGGAAGGTTTAGGTAAACAACTAGCGAGTAAGAGCCGTTAACTGGATTATCAAGTGAGCAATTGGGCAATTGTTGAAATAGTGACAGATCAGACTATGATGCACGTAGAAAGAAAATCAAGGGGGTGATAACCACAGTTACCGACCTCAGCCGTCTGTTCGTGAGTCCCAGAGAATGTAATTAGCTTCGGAACGAGCGGAGATCAAAAGACTGTCTGCTCGTTGCCAAAGTCTATGCGGTTGGCAGAAGTGAGAAATAAAGCTTTCATTCAGAAATCGACCGCAAATTTCCCCAAACATACGGGCAAGGCATGATATCTCGCAAGAACTAGCGAATTAAGACCTATTTCATATATATACCTCATTCTTTAAAATCAATTATCTAGTCGCCTCAGAATTTTCAGAACATCTAGCTTCGAATCCTAGACCATTGTTAAAGTGGAATTACTTAGTATTTCGTTGGAGATAGTTTTAATTTCTGTGTTGCGTACGGGTCACAAACCAAAACCTACCAGCGGCCTGAATCTGAGAAAACGGGTCTAAGCCCAACAGTACCAAAAACATTCTTATATAAATATCGGGTCTTCGAGGTTGACCTGTTTGGCCCTCTTCTTTCACCCAGAAAGGGAGAGAATACCAACAAAAGACTATAAGAATTAATTTAACTGGTCATATAGCTACCCAGCTTTCTTTTCCATTGTTTCCATTTTTCATTCAGCCCGCTGTGGCGAAGTTATCAAATTTAACAATACCCGACTACCGACCACTGTGTTGTGGCGAAGATTTATCCAGAGAGATTTACATACCTGACATTCTCGTTAACTATCGGAGTTACAAGCTACTGTACACTGTGAACATTCGATCTCTTAAGTATTTTCCTACCTGGACTAATTGATGTGACATAAACTGAATCCTATTAACAGTAACAAAGTAAGCGTTCCCCAATAAGAGGATTAATCAGTCTTGGAGGAACTGGGGCTTATTTTGCCAAAACCCAACCCTGGATTTGTTGTGTGTATCACAGAGATATATTCCAGATGTTGTAATCAACGACTGAAATGTGGCCACAGGGTGTCTGAAGCGAGAGAAAGAAGGAGTGAATAATTCTTCTATTGTATAATCATTGTATTCACTTTGTGTTTTTTTTTCTCCTTTATGTTTGCTAGTACTGTTCATTCCAGGATAGATTAATTAGAAACTCTGTTCTTTACAGTATAGTCAAATTCTATACCATAGTGCTAATCTTTTGACCTTTTGGGGGTTAATATCTTCTTCTAACGGGATCTTGTCTCAACAGAGGGAATTGCACTTATGGGTCTATTTCTTTATTATTTCTGTAACATATGATTTTCTATTTTCTATTTGATACTGGATGTTGTGAAGTTTTTTTTCTTTATGAAAAATAAACTTAAAATAAAACTTAATTACCTGTGTTGGTCAGCTCGGCCCAATATCTCTACTCCATTACTATAGTTTCATGTTTGTGCGTCAAGTTGTCGTCACTTATCTGTGTGTGTGTATGTGAGTGGTTATAGCATATATGTTAATATATACAGAAAGGTAAACTGTCCAGGTAAACAAATTTCAGTCGTAGCGATAGGCTGGACTAGAGTATTTTCTCAATCCAGGGACAGACTCTACCTTTTCACTATTTCACTCGTGAAATCTATTTCTTTACCTTATCTCTCACTGAGTTACCACCTTTTCCAGTTCTATTCAGACGGGACCAGAATCTATCTTAATCACCTATCAAAAATCTACGACACTAGTCTGTCAGCTCTTTCATTGCCGAGTATCCCTGCATGACCAGGACAGTAGATCCATATCAGTTCTTGAAGATTCGATGCTTCTATGGAGGTTTTCCAGTCATGTCGGAGCCATCCATTTTGGACCTTTCGAAGCATGGATTGTGAGTCTGATACAATAACCGCCTTTGTTAATAATAGAGTCTCAGACAGCCATCTTAAGACAGCAGTAACTGCCTCAACCTCCATTCTCATGCTGGAGGTTGTTATCATGTAAGCCCCACTATGTTTAGCGACGGTTCTGCCCTTTACTCTAGCAGATAAGCTTCACCCTGATTTATTACCTGCAGGCGATGATGATGCCATTGTGTACACTGATGGGTCTGTAATCCGTGGTAATAAGTCAATTTGTTTACCAATGCGAACTAGGGATTCTTCATCTTCTTCTTCAAGTACCAACCCTAGTGGCGTAGGAGATCATGTCTCTCCATAACTTCCTGTCTCCAGTACAATTTATAAATTCTGTTGTTGACCTCCTTCCATGCCACAATGTCAAACTGTTCAGTATTTGCTCTCTTTGTCTTCCTCTGTCTCTCTTTTTCTTCAATCTTACCTGTTGTTATGATATATTCCAGCTTTCCTGATACAATCATGGATCAACTATGGATAGGGCCACAAAAACACTTGTACTACATAATTAATATCAGACCTAAGAGTTTTTTATATTTGGACATGCGCCCTAATATAACCAACTAGGTTGAACGGGACGCGCCTCGCCAATACGAGGCAAAACTTTATTTAACTCTTTAACCCCCAAGAGCCAGTATACTGTACTTCCCGCTAGACCCATTTGGCCCAATCAACAGTATACTGACTTTCGTATCTCTTGATCCTTTCTAGGGCTGTTTTCTAATTTTGACAACTCAAAAACGCTATTTTCTTAAAGTATAGCCATCCATTATGGACTTTTGTTATTTATGAACATGAACATTTAAAAAAATTATTTCCAAACAAAAACAATAAAAACATACTGGTATGGCCATTTTTGTTTGGGCCAAACCCACTTTTTTGCTTGGGACTGAAAGAGTTAAACCCCAAAAAAACTTGTACTACATCTTGTCTAACTGCTTCAACAGGCATACAATTTGTTTCAACAGTTGGTTGATATGTCGAGGAACGATGAGGATAGTGAAAACAGAGTGGACAGTCATTCAAAAAATAATTTTGATAGTAGCGATAGTGATAGTTGTGACAATGCAACAGTGAGGAAAAATAAGCCACATCTGCATCCAAAGAATTGTTTTAGGCTGTACTATTTACATGATCCTTCAGCTGTTACTCACTGACCTACTATAAATAAACTATAGATGTATTGTTTCAAAGGTATATATTCAACATGTTTTAGACATTTTGGAAGCAATGTAGATGTGATTATCTTACTTACTTACTTACTTAGTCGTTCCCCTTCTACCGTGAGGTGTAGAGTAGTGCCCTGTATTTCTATATCGAGTGACGTCAACTGAGTCAGAATCGAAAACAAGGCTGAACGACGTGGACGCCATTTTTTGTTGACAATACCTGGGTTAGTAGCGGGAATAAGCGTCGAGTAAGATTTTTTTTTAAAAATTAATGAAGAAAATATCCCGTTCAACCTCTGATGGGTTATAATTAGGATATATATTGTTTTCAATTCCAAATAATATGAACAACTGCCGATGAGAAAGTGGCATCACATTTGTAAAATCATTGTAAATAGGGACAATCACAATTATGCTAATACGTTAAATAAATAAACAAAAAAACAAACAAAATCAAGAAGAAACTCTGAAAAGGAATTATATTAAAATGGAGAGGTGTAAAGGCCTGGTGGTTCCAGTTATATAACTGACTTTAACAGATATTTAATTGACTTTCATCTGTTAAAAGTCATATGCATTGTAAGAACAGCATCAGACCTTCACATTCCCAGACACTAATATTAACATTTGTTTGTGATAAATATTGTTTGACTATATTATGCAGTTCCCTAGGTCTGTCTATTCTTAACACCTCTTCTATATTTATAAGATTATATATATATATATATATATATATATATATATATATATATATATATATATATATATATATATATATATATATATATATATATATATATATATATATAACATATATGTGTGTGTGTGTGTGTGTGAGTGTGTGAGTGTGTGAGTGTGTGAGCGAGCGAGCGTGCGTGCGTGCGTGCGTGCGTGCGTGCATGCATGCATGCATGCATGTATGTATATTTATTTATTTATATATTTATTTATATATTTTATATATTTTATATAATCTATATAATTTTAAATTATATAATATTAGGGAGCCGCGCTAGCGTAGTGGTTACAACACCGCTCTGGCGACCGGGTGATACAGGATCAAACCCGGGCGACAGCATTTGAGGATTTTTTGTCGACCGGGATTTGGACTGGATTAACTCGAGACCTGGCGAGGACACTTGAAGGAGTGTCGTCGACCAGGGACTGGCGGCTCCTGAGCCGACCCAGCTGCAATGGGTACCTCCGAAATCGGAGAGTATTTGCCTGAATGGCGAGGGACACCTGTCTCTGTACAAGAAATAAAGGGATACTCACGTAACATCAATGTCAGGTTAGACATAAGATAATAACCTGAGATTTCGCCTCGAGTATTAGCGGGCGAACGCAAAAAAAAAAAAAAAAAAAATAATTATTATAATTTTATAATTATATAATTTAAATATATAAAATATAAAATTATATCATGTAATAAAATTTTATATTTTTATTATTTTATTAATACTTTTTAATTATAATAAAATTATATAACATTATATAAAATTATATAATATTGTAAATTTATATATTATATATATATTTTATATAATTTATATAATATAAATTATATGATTGTACAATTATAATATATAAAATATCAAAATTATATAATAAAAATTATATAATATAATAAAATTTTATATTTGTTATATTATATTAATATTTATTAAATATAAATAACATGATAACAAAATTATATAATAAATTCTATAATATTATTATTATATAATAGATAACAAATATATATATATATATATATATATATATATATATATATATATATATATATATATATATATATATATATATATATATATATATATATATATATATATATATATATATATATATATATATATAAAATTATATAATATATTATATAATAAAACTATAATAAAATCTTTGTTGCTAAATAGTGGAATTCTAACGGAATATAAAATTCAACGGAGTATGTGTTAAAAATCCACGCTACTGATTCTTTTCAATAAACCGGTAAGTAAACTAGTTTTCTTCTTTTTGTTTTGTTACTTGAAATACAAATAATAGTACAAATATGTGCTACTGTATTTCCATCTAATTTTATTTCAAATTATTAGCTAACCTAAACGAAAATGCAAATTGGGTCCGAAACTCATGATCGGGTCCATTTTCCTGCAATACGGGTACGACCAAAAATGGCGGCCAAATTTTAGTTGTCATCACTCTATATTTCAAGGGCACTAGTGTAGAGGTTTAAAAGAGAGAGCGCCAGACTATCCTATCGGCTGTCTTCCTCCTGGCCTGGTTCCATTCTAATCCTCGGTCCTTCAAAGATTGTCTAATGTTGTCCTCCCAGCGGACTCTGGGTCATCCTGGGGTCTGGATCCATGGCTCTTTGTTTCCCATGCTTGTCGTGGTAGCCGATCTTCTCGCATTCTGCAGACATGGCCAAACCATCTTAGTTGGGACTGTTCTACTTGGGTCTGCAGGGGGTGGGATTTTAGGCCTTGAGGTATCGTCTGGTTGCGGACCATGTCTCTTCTCGTTACTTCAACCACCTTCCTCAGATACCTCATTTCTGAGGTTTGGATCTGGCTTTTGTGGGTTGTAGTCATTGCCCATGACTCGCATCCATATGTCAAGACTGGGGCATAGGTGGAGCGGTATACAGCCATCTTCGTTTTCTTACCAACCTCTCTCTTGCAGAGGAATCTTCGATTTATGACCTGAAAAAGTCTCCCAGCTGCTTCTTTTCGAGTGGCCAACTTTTCTTTGATGCCTCCATTTCTGTCTATAATAGCTCCGAGATATTTAAAGTGGTCAACCTGCTCCAGGACCTGTTCTCCCAGCTTAATCTGATGTCTTCTTTCTTCTCGTGATATCACCATGGATTTTGTTTTAGAGGTGCTTATCTCTCTTATCCCTCTCTTCTCCAGCTCTTCCTTCCAGACTTGCAGGTTGGATTGGAGATGTGCCTCTGATTTAGCAATCAGGGCAACATCATCAGCAAATGCCAGCTCTGAAATACATACCTGTCTCATCTTCCAGTACCCCATTGAATACTTTCTTGTTCTCTCCTTACATGCCTTGATAACATCTTCCATGAGGAGTATGAAAAGATAAGGTGACAGGATATCACCTTGTCTTACATCAGTGGTGGTCCTGAACTCTTCTGACTTATGGTTTGCTGTCCTCACATAATTTCTGCAAGACTTGTAGAAGCTCTGTATAGCATGAATCAGAGGTGCTGGAATGTTCTTCCTTGCCAAACAGTCCCAAAGTTTTCTCCAAGGAACCCTGTCAAACGCCTTTTCCAGACCTATGAAACAAAGATGGATCTCACTCTTATACTTAAGGGCCTTTTCACTCAGCTGTCTGAGTGTGAAGATTAGGTCTTGAGTACTTTGGTTTGCTCGGAATCTGCACTGGACCTCATGCAATTGTGGCTCAGATAGGCGTCGGAGTCTCTGCTCTAGGTATCTAGAGTAGATTTTACCAGGGACACTGAGAAGGGATATGCCTCTATGGTTTCCACATTGTCGATTGTCACCCTTTTTGAAAATTGGTGTTATCATGGCAATCTCCCAATCCTTTGGTATGGTCTTGTTGCACCACGCTGCCTGTAGGACCCTGATGCTCCCATGTACTTAACCATTTCTGGTGTTATACCATCATGCCCTGCTGCTTTGCCCATCTTGATTTTCTCCAGTGCTGCCTTCAGTTCTTTCATCTTTATGTCATCTTCATCACCATTGATTTCCTCTTCTGTGCTAGTGGTTATCATTTCTGATGCTTCACCTTGCTCACCATCAAGGAGTTCTGAGAAATATTCTTTCCATCTTTCCATTACTTCCTTCGGGGCAGTAAGCAATTTGCCTTGCTCGTCCTTTATAAATTTGAGAGGGCATTGTTTTTCCTTCCTCATGTTCTTTAGGGTCTTATAGAACAATTTCTGGTTTTCTTGCGCATCTTTTTCTAGCTGTTCTCCAAATTCTTCCCAGGACTTCTGTTTTGCTGCTAGCACTTTGTTCTTTGCTTCTGTACTGAGTATCACATATTCTCTATATTTCTCTATTTGTTCTGCTGTGTTTTTAGCTCCTAAGTATTGTTTCCATGCATTTTCTTCTCTCTTATTTTCTCTTTGACTTCCTCTGTCCACCAAGTTGTCCTCTTTCTCTTGTTCCAAAGTCGGACTTCACCACATGTTTCTGCAGCAGCTGTCTTTATGATGTCCTTGAATTTAAGCCAGCGGGTTTCCAAGTCATCAGGTTGTCCTTCTGTGTTTCTCACCGCTGTAGCAATAAGCCCCTGATATCTGGTCTTAATTTCTGGCTCTCTCAGCTTGTAGGTCTTAATGCTCATTTCTCCCGTTTGTTTACTTGGTTTCTTGCATGATGTTGGGCAGTTCCTAGGCTGAGCAACTCTTTCAGTTCTTCTTTTGATTGTAAGCAGGTAGTGATCACTTCCAATTTCTGGCCCCCTCCAGACTCTAGCATCCCGGAAATATTTGAATGAGCTCCTCCTAACAATGACATAGTCGATCACTGACTTCTCATTCTTTGTTGGTTCACATCTAGTGTATGCATGTATGCGCTTATGGGGGAACTTTGTGTTTGTAATGGTCAGATTTTGCTCACTGCAGAATCTGAGGAGTCACTTTCCATTGTCATTGAGAGTATCTTCTTCATATCTTCCGATAACTCCACCCCATCTAGCATGGTCATTTCCAACTCTGGCATTGAAATCTCCGAGCATGATAATTTCATCTAGGCAGTCATCCACTGTCCTTTGAAGCAGCTCGAAGAATTCCTCCTTGACCTATGCTCTCTCATCCTCATTTGGTCCATACACTATGACCAGGTTGACTATGGTTTCTCCTTCTTTTAGTTTTACAACCATAAAGCACTCTGAGACAAAGTTCCATCCCTTGATACTATCTTTTTGGTTTTTGGTCACAATGCAACCCACGCCCCCTTTAGCTCTTTCAGATGTGGGTACACCACTGTAGAGCAGCATGTTGCCATCGAGATCCATGACTCCTTGTCCCTTTTTCTTTGTTTCCGTTATAGCCAGGATTTCTAATTTTGCTTTCCTCATCTCTTCCTCCAGCTCCTCTTCTTTCCCATTTATACTTCTTGTGTTAAAAGTTCCATAAGTCGTAGTCTGTAGTCCGTTCCAGTTCATCGCCTTTAGAATCAGTGCAGTTTTCTCTCTTGTAGTTCGCGTAATCATGTTATAAAGCAAACAGGTGATTGGCATGGTGGAGGGATGCGATTATCTAAGTTACTAATAGTATAAATATTAGTCAATTTGTCTGTTCTTGGACTTTTTCTTCTTGTTATTGGATATACTACCTGATAATCACCAAGCTTCGTCTGTTTAATTCAAATGTTATCTCAGTGTTAACATACGGCTGTGAGAGTTGGAAAATAACAAAATCATTGGAGAACAAGCTGAATACATTCGAGAACAAATGTCTTAGAAAACTCATGAACATCAGTTGGAAAGAATTCAAGACTAATTGACAAATAAGAGAAGACTCTAGGCAGAAATATGTCTCCGACTATATAAGGAAAAGACGATGGTCATATATCGGTCATGTCCTACGAATGCAAAACAACAGAATACCACTACAGGCGCTCACTTGGGTTCCTGAGGGTAAGCGGAAAAAAGGAAGACCAAAAGAAACACTCAGAAGAACAATAATAAGAGAAGGAAGAACGTTGGGCCTAAATAATGTGCAAGAGCTAAGAGGAGTGGCGTCACAACGAACAACCTGGAGAGCACTGGTTTCTGCCTTATGCGCCGTGTTTGGCGCTTAAAGAATTTATTATTATTATTAATCACCAAGATAAAGGCACTGGAAAAATCAGAATATGATAGCAGTATATACTCGAGTATAGGTCAATCCACCCTAGACTTCAGGATTTAAAAAGCTTCCAAAATAAATGACCCAATTATCCATGCCTTCTTCTCTGTTCTATGATAAATTTATGAAAAGCTAGACATTTATTGACTTACTCACAAGTATATATGGTAAGTTGATAATTTAAAACAATTCTGAAATGCTTTTTGTATGTAAATCATTTTATATTATTCACAATATCTACTATAACATAAAAAATGTCATTCTTTTATTTTACTATAACAGCATATTCATTTATCTTCATAACCTTTAGCACGCTGCGGTCGACATATGTCGACGAAGGTAACCTATGCTCTCTCTGCTGTTGTCGACATATCTCGACTGCAGCGTGCAACGTTTTTTAGCATTAGAATGTGTGTACACGTTGACTTCACCCCCCGATGTTAAGTTTTAAACTTATCTGAGAGAGAGTTAGCTTCCGTTTCCGATCTTCTTTAGTAATGGGTGCATCCACGTTTATTTTCTAAGAATTTTTTAATCGAAATGAATCGGCATTGAACACGCGGCCATTTTTGCTCTAATTTTATTGGATTCTGACGTCATGCGGTGGGGATGAGATTTTTGTCTTTATAAGCGCTGATATCGGTTCTCAGAATATGTTTGATGGCCGAGATGGAAACGAAAGTAGAATGGCATTGCTAGTATGTATAATTTTAGGGGTTAGGATTAGGAATATCGGAAAGGTTTAGGATTACGGCCGAATGTCACTGCTGACGAGGGCGTTTGTTGCTTTGCTACTGATGATGGGTGTAATGAAAAGATCGTCATTTGATTTGTATTGGTCTATTGGTCAAATGACTTTCATTGAGATGCAAGGGATATGGACTCTTCATTTATTGGTCATTTTTTTAAATTAAAAAAAAAAAATTTTTAATAAAAATTTTTTTTTTTTTTTAAATATCTTTTTATCGTTTTTCCATTCCTCTCTTCCTATCTCATCTAACATGTACACAAACAAAATTTACATCATCAGATTCATCATTCATTCATTTCTATACAGTCCAAAAATGATAGCAATTGACCAAAAAACAAAAAAACTATATAGAATTTACTGGTCACCCACTATAAAAATGGGGCGTTGTGAAAAAGAATGCAGTGGCAGGGCAAATTTTCTGAATTTTTATGCAGCGTGCTAAAGGATAATGACATATCATTCATAACAATCTGTAAAAAATTAAGAAAACTACTACATCATTATTTGTACAAATACCTACAGGGTGGAAATGTGAACAAAAATTAATTTCATCAACGCATGTTTGTCAATTTGGTAGTTAATGTGTTAACACAGTATCCCAGGAATGACCTAAGGCTTATCAGCAAGGCAGAACAAAAAACTAATATGGAGCTTAATATGACAAGATGTGTTTGCTGAGCATAAAGAGCTTAATCATTAGTAGAAGCAATACTTTAACATGTCTGAATTACATAAACCAGATGTGAAAGTGGATCACCATAGCAAAAACTGTATCAAGAAATCCTGTCTATCTCATTCAACTTGCAGACTGTTTGTTAATTGCATAGTAATGTAGATGCCAAATCTATGAAACTATCATCATCATGTGACATATTCTTTCCAGAACATTGTCTCCATTACAGCTGCTCTGAACGCATCACGATTCTGGACAAGTCGACCTGCATCAGCCAAAGACAAGTTCAGACTCTCTGTGATGTCCTGGGTCCACCGTCGTCTAGGTCGACCCCTTCCCCTTTTTCCAGGGACCATGCCTTCCATCACTATTTTTTCCAGACTATTATGTCTTTTTATATGACCGACAAATTTCAGCTTCCTTATTGCGATGGTATTTAGGAGCCAATTTTCGACTACGTTTAGTGAGTGCAGTACTTCTCTGTTGGTCTTTTTTTCTGTCCAGGGTATTCTCAACATCCTTCTGTAGCATTTCATTTCGAATGATGTAACCTTTTTTGCAACTGTTTTATTGGGTGTCCAAGTCTCGCAGCCGTATGTTGCTACTGGGAATATACATGCTCTGATCAGTTGTAACTTTGTTTCTTTGATTGTGCCTTGCCATAGGTTTTTCATCTGTATTAGTTTACGTGAAGCAATTGCAAGTCTTCTTTTAATTCCTACTGCACAGTCGCCAGAGCTGTTGATGACTGATCCTAAGTATTCAAATTCATTAACACCTTCTAGTTCTTCGTTATCAATTTCAATTTCTGGTTTGATCTTTACTTTGTCTGTTGTCAATACTTTGGTCTTCTTGGTGTTTAGATATAGATTCTGGGCCTCGCTGTGTTTTTTGGTGGACAGAATTAATTGTTCAAGTCCTTCAGGGTTGGTCGATAGGAGGACTGTGTCATCAGCATATCTGATTTCCGGGATCTGGTACCCGCCGATGTTAAATGGGTCAAACTCTGCGTGTTCTTGGTCATCTCTTACGTTTCTCATGATATTCTCGGCATAAATGTTAAACAGGTAAGGGGAAAGGATACAGCCTTGTCTTACTCCTTTCTGTACTTCAAACCATTCTGATGTTTCCCCCTCTATTCATACGGCTGCCTATTATTATTGGTACAGCAGTGTGATGAGTTGTATAAGGTGGTTTGGAAATCCCATATTTTTCATAATAGTCCATAACTGCTGATGTTGTACACAGTCGAAAGCTTTGGTGTAATCAATGAAACAAGTATATAGGTCAACGTTGAATTCTCTACACTTTTCTATGATGATCCTCATATTGAATATATGGTCTCTGGTGCCTCTGCCTGGTCGAAAACCTGCCTGTACTTCGTTAATTTCTGTTTCTAGCTTTTGTTGCATCCTTTTCATTATGATATGTAATAGTATTTTGCTGGCATGGCTTATAAGAGCTATAGTTCTGTAGTTTGTGCAGTTTCAGGTTGCCCTTTTTTGGCAAGGGTATGTAAATTGATCTTTTCCATTCCTTGGGCCAAATTCCACTTTGCCAGATCTTACAGCATAATGCATGGTATATACGAGCGCTGCCTTCTCCTCCTGCCTGTATCATTTCAGCTGTTATTTCATCACAACCAGGAGATTTTCCACTTTTCAAGTGTTTGATTGCATTCTGAACTTCCTCTATGGTAGGTTCTGGCTCACGTTCCACTTCATTCATGATGTTGCTATCTGCCACTTTGTTTATTTCCGTGTACATTTCTTGACAGTACTCCTTCCATCTGTTCAGAATATCTTTACCTTTTTTTAGTGTCGCCCTTCTTGTCGTTTATTGCTTGAAGTGATGGTTTAAAGTTGCTGTTCTTCAATGTTCTTACTTCAGAAAACATATTCTTACTCAATCCCTGTTCGTGCATTTCCTCTATTTTCCTGCAGGTGTTGTTTATGTATTGTTGTTTGTCTTGTATGACTCGTTTTTTAATCTGCTTTGTGTATTCCTTGTATAATTCCTGATTTTCTGTGTCTTTTTTGGACTTCATTTTTCTTCTTTCTACCACCAACTTCAGTATTTCATCTGAGATGTATTCTCGTCTCTTTATACTTCTTTTAGGAATTAACCTCTGTGCATTTGTAATGTAAACATCTCTGATGTTATTGGCAAGTTCATCTGGTGTCATTTCCTCCTGTACTGCCATAAGAACGTCAAATTTGTTCTGAATATCGACACTGTACTCTTCTGGTATGGTGCTTGTGTCATAACGTATTACTTTGTCACTTGTAATGACTTTTTTCAGTTTGATCTTGAATTTTGCAGCAAGAAGTTCATGGTCGGAGTCACAGTCTGCTCCAGGGAGCGTCTTGATGGATGAGATATACATGATCGCCACATGAAACTATATACATGCTAAATCTGGAACAATGTACTGCAAGATGAGCAAAGTGTACTCAGTGTTTTAAGATGCCAAAAAACAAAAAAGTATGTAGAGCAGATAGATTAAACAATACAAAAATTGTGTTTAGAACAATACCAGATGTCACAAATGTACTCACATTTCCAGTGTCTGGTTCTGTGTAATCAATTTTGTTCACTTGGCCCTTCTTTCCTTTTGTTTGAATTGCCACCAACTTTCCAGTCAGCTCCTGAAGTTTACATACACAGGTGTTGAGTTATTATTAATGCACAATGGACAGAATGAGCTGTAACACAACTGAGATAACTGGAATCTTAAAACATCTTTAACTGAGATAACTGGAATCTTAAAAATCTTTTGAGTCTTTATAACTGAAATAACCAGAATCTTAAAACATCTTCATAACTGAGATACTTGAATCATAAAAGATCTTTACTTCATATAAAGCAAACTGTCAGAAGAAATATAAGTGATTCGTAGATGAAACTTAAAACAATTTTATGCCAAACTGTTTGCTACCAATTACGACAGCCCTGAAAAATCTTTGTCACAAGAAACATCTGAATCTCAGATGTTTCACTAATATGAATACAACTCCATGGTTATTCAAGTATTTAAATGTCAAAGTTTGTTTTCACTTGTGCAACATAAAATAAAACTTATAAAATCTATGAGATGAGAAAACTTCAAGAAACAAAAAAAACTTAACTGTAAAAGTAAACACACCAAAGAAATGTTTAATAAACTTAGCAATGCACAAATCTTAAATCAGTTTACTGATGAAGATGCAGTACTCACAGGTTACAGTTTACCTGAATTAGCAAATTTGAATCCAATCGGAAGTTGAAATCGCCAAATATGAATAGAGGAACTTGGCTATACTTGTCATTTTCAAATCTGGGTTCGAAAGGTAGAAAGGCAGTTATCATATTAAAATATGGATTCATGAGAAGTTTGTAGGGTCTGCAACAATTATACAGACTAATACAAATACAACTCCAAGTAAGGACCTATTTTAAAAATAATCTTAAGGGATGGCGCTACGGTGAAAAGCTATATTCATAATAATTACAGGATTTCAAATGAAATGTACAGGATTAACCTACAGCAATCATAGTTATGCATAAGAAAGCATTGCCCCATGAGGTTCTCGGGGGTCTCTGATGAGACAAAGAAATAATACTGCTCCCTCCAGCATGTCGTACAAAGCAACTAATATGAGGCTTTGTATGTGGCTAGCAATCTCATCATATAAAACAAACTGCTTACAGAAAGAACCACTACAAGAACCAGTGAATGTTCCATGCAGTTCCCAGGCATCTCTGTGGAGACAAAGAAAGAACAGGACTACTGATCCTCAGGTGTGTCATACAAGGCAACTAATATGAGGTTGAGCATGGGATGGGCAACCTCATCATATAAAACACAGTGCTACAGAATGAACCACTACAAGAACACGTGAATGCTTGGTGCAGGCTTCCTGCAAGACCAGATGCAGTGGTGGATCCATGTCCCATAAGGAGCGAAGGGGAAAAAAAATGATTATGATGATAACAAAGCGTCTGGCTGTATAGTGCCATCGGTTGCCATGGAAATGGGCTGCATTGGATTTTAATGCTATATTTCAATTCCCTAATGCTTTTTTATTTATTTTTTTGAGTTATGAGCACCAAATTTAACTTGGAAGCTCAGTGTTGTATTTTATAACTTTCAGTTAGATTGGATGTTTGATAACTTTAGTACATCCTGAACTACAGAACTTTGATGATAGTACCTACAAATACTAACAACTTTTGCAAAAGTTTACATTATTTGCAATAAATCAATATTTTGAAAAGATATCAGTAGTGTGATCTGAGAAAAGTTTCACAATGCAATCAAAAGTAACTGAACCAGATCTTATACTGAATAAATAAGCAAGTTATAAGACAGTTACTTACATAAGGCAAGCTATTGAGAAATTCATGGTTTTCTTCATAAGAAAAGCACAGTTTCATTAACAAAAATATAGTTTTCAAACTCATAATACACCTGCACAGAATGTATTCTTACACCTTATTTTGACACATTTAAATTCAAGATATCATAAATAATCAGAAAAGTGACCAATCCAAATTTTCATTGTTTGTCTATTTTGACTAAAAGTGCAGTGCCACTCCTCCCCTTAAGAAAAATGGATCAAATTTAATAGTTACATATTTCTTGTGAAGACTGTCCATCAGAAACATCAGTCAACCAATGCCCTTAGATCCCTTGGGAGTATATGCTTTCACTTATCTCTGCTACTCTCTTCATATCTCTCCAAGTATATATTGTATTGCAGGGCAGAAATGTAAAATGGCAATTATGCCTATTTCTTTACCCTGATGAAATAAAGATTTCGTTCGTTCGTTCCATCCATCATTTCTATTTTAGTGTCCTTTCTGCATAATATTTTGACCTTCCTTCAGGGCACAACAAACCAAGGGCACCAGGCTCAGGCACTTAAATTATGGGTAGGGTGCCTAGTATTTACTTACTTACTTAGTTGTTCCTCTTCTACCATGAGGTGTAGAGGTTTGGAAGAGAGAGCGCCATACTATCCAATCGACTGTCTTCCTCCTGGCCTGGTTCCATTCTAGTCCTCTGTACTGGGTTCGATTCCCAGTTGTGGGAAATATAATTTATGGAAACATTTTTTTTCAGAACCAGTGGTCCTAATGATGTCATACTCCCCCCTGGTCTCCTGGGTAAAGAGATCGAATGCCTAGCCTTCTTGGATAAGGGTGAAAAAATAGGAGGTCCCGTGTGCAAGTTGTGCACGTTAAAAATCCCATGGCAGGTGGAAATTATACTTAGCTTCTTGCATGACGTTAGGCAATTCCTAGGCCAAGCAACTCTTTCAGTTGTTCTTTTAATTGTTAGCGGGTAGATCACTTCTAATCTCTGGCCCCCTCCAGACTCTAGCATCCCGGACATACTCGAATGAGCTCTTCCTAACTATGGCATAGTTGATCACTGATTTCTGATTCTTTGTTGGTGCACATCTAGTGTATGCATGTATGCGCTTATGGGGGAACTTTGTGTTTGTAATGGTCAGATTTTGCTCAATGCAGAATCTAAGGAGTCGCTTTCCATTGTCATTTAATAGAATCTTCTCCATATCTTCCGATAGCTCCACCTCGTCTAGCATGGTCATTTCCAACTCTGGTATTGAAATCTCGGAGCATGATAATTTCCTCTAGGCAGTCGTCCACTGTCCTTTGAAGCAGCTCGAAGAATTCCTCCTTGACCGCTGCTTGCTCATGTTCATTTGGCCCATACACAATGACAAGGTTGACTATGGTTTCTCCTTCTTTTAGTTTCAGGATCATAATGCGTTCCGAGACCAAGTTCCATCCCTTGATACCATCCTTTTGGTTTTTTGCCACAATACAACCCAAACCCTGTTTAGCCCTTTCAGATGTGGGGACACCACTGTAGAGCAGCGTGTCACCATCGAGATCCATAACTACGTGTCCCTTTTTCTTCGTTTCCGTTAAAGCCAGGATTTCTAATTTTGCTTTCCTCATCTCTTTCACTAGCTCCTCTTCCTTACCATTTATACTCCTTGTATTCTGTTCTATAACTCGTAGTCCATAGTCCGATCCAGTTCATCACCTTAAGAATCAGTCCGGTTTTCTCTCTTGCATTTCTTGTAATCATGTTTTAAGGCAAACAGGTGATTGGCCTGTTGTGCCTTTACATGATGGAGGGGCTGCCTCCTTACGGCCTCCATGCAGGCCGCCCTCCTTTTTCAGCCGGGCTTGGGACCGGCCTAGGCGGAGTTCCTAGTATTTTATCTTCTAAATGTTCTTTAAATGTTATATTACTAAGCTATTCAAAATACAAGGATAACATATACATTTCCAGTCTGGCATTTCATTTTTTGAAATAGCTTCTAACTGTCCAAAAGATTTTGTGCTCTGTACTTTCCTCTGCTTCACTTTCCATGAGTATTCCATGTCAATGTCACAAGAATTACTCTACTGTTGCATTTCCTATTGCATTTTTTCAGTAGCTTCAGTCTATGTTGAGCTATTTTGTTTCCTTTCTTTTCTCTTTCATTCTAATGTTACTTGAGAGAGTCTTGACTGGCTTAATAGTTTCTTTGGTCATCAACAGTCTTTTGGCAAAACAGTTTCCTCTTAGCTTTCACTGATTAGCATTATGTGGACAATCTCTGAACTTCCTTTCTCCTTTAAGATAAAATTCTTGGCATGTATGTTCAATGTTTCTGTATCCATTTAATTTTTAAACACATAATGGTCTACCCTTAACGAATAATAAACTAAATAATATATACTTGAGCAACATTACACCACTGCACTCCAGTTTACTGAAATGCATAATTATGGCATGCTATTAAGTCCATAACATCTCAAGAGAGAAAGAGAACAGAACTGGAAAAAACACTAAATATCTTAAATAAGTACATGTCTGGCATTGGCAAGAGCACTAACAGACTCGAGAGAAAATGTCTATTCTGACACTACCTACCTTTGTAATGTATGTAACAAAGCCCTTTGCCTGTTTTCCATATATACGGATGGACTCTGAAAACAGTTTTGGAAATCATTTATGGCCAATCATTCTGTGACAACTGTCATGACAAATACAAGGTAAAAGTTTATTTTATCAGAATGAAGAACTAACTTAGATTTTCTCCTTTTTAATATGCATTTTTGGATTGTTTGGTTGTGGAGTTGCCAACTATCTTCATTTTCCTAAATTTGTACTCATTTCTGACACTTGATGAACTATCCTGAGGGAATTTTTATTACATCTGGAATTTTGGCACTTAAAAGTTTAAAATCTTCAAACTGCTACCAGTGGTTAAAATTTCTCAGGGAAGTGCCTACCAGAATTTTGGAAGTAGCATTTCTGTATCTTCTCCTGGGACCCAAAGATGCAGCAATAGAGAATGCAGTCAGCGACCCATAGCTTGACTGCTTGCGTCAGGGTCAGCGAACCAGAGCTGACCAAGACCCTACTCCACCTCCCCGTGGTGGTCCTGGAAACAGGCTGCATCACTGCAGTCTGGCTGAGAGAGTAGGGATCGAAGAGGGAAGGCAAACCCGGTCCCAAAAAATGCCGTGCTGAAATCGGATGTGTCGGCCGAAAGGCGCAGATATCGCAGCTCCGGTGTAAACAGACACAACGCAACCAACTTCCTTTTCAGGACGAACGAGGAAGAAGAAGAAGTATCTTCTCCAAGTATTTTCATTTCAACTTTGTAAGTAACATAGAAAAAAGAAATCCTGCAAAATCTTTATTTGCCACTGTTGTGTGATTTGGTTTTCAAAAACTGGCTTTGTAACTTCTGCAATTCTCCCATACTTTTTATGCCAGTGCAAGATATTTAACACTTTTTTAAAAATATTTCTATGTTTATAATGCATGTGTTGATGATTCTGTGAAGTTACAGAAGTTTCATTTATACAATCTTTTATGTCACACCAGAATATGCTGGCTATCATAATTACCTACAAATGCCAAGGTTTTAAGTACTTTTTCATCATTAAAATCTACATAAAGTGCAGAAATCTTCTTTGATTTCACATTTATTTACATGTATCTTGTGCATCAGCACTCAGTGAGTCCATTCTTATCACTGCCATCAACAGACACTACATTTTGTGCAAATGTCACTCATTGTTGACAGTATTCTCATTCATTTAGATCCTTTCATGCCATCTGCTTGACCAAAGAAAAATTCTCCCTGTGGTTTCAGCCATTTGTCAAGATACAATGCTTGATGTTTATCAATGAGTAACATTTCTCAGAAAACTTCACACTTCCCAGTGAATCCCTGTTCTTGTCTATATTCTCCAACATTTCCTGTGCTCTAAGGGAAATGGACTAATGATCACCTCTTTGGTAAAGAATGTTGCTTATGGAGGCAAGAACATTTATAATCATGCTAAAGTAAATTCCATTTCTTGACATTTACCAGGTTCAGAAAGTAAGGGCCAAGATCCGACATCAGATAAGAGTAGGGGAAGAAATTAATTGAACAAATATGCTGGAGACAAAAATTATGGAAAATGACGAGGATGAAAACGAAGATAATGAGTAAGCTAGCAAAGAAAATAAAACAGAATAAACAAAGTCATGCTGTTACAACAAAAAAGAGCTTTCTTTCTTTTTATTTGTATGTCTGTATGCTTGCGTGCATGCATATTTGTATGTGTGTGTGTAAGAGAGAGTTACATTACGAAGAGTGAGACCTGAGATGATGTTAAAACATTTAACAACCATCCACGATCAGCAATTACTTACTGTTTCCATAGCAACAATGTTGGAAGCATCATGAAAAAGATGAATGTTTACCAGATCAAATACACTGAAAGTATACAACAATAACAAGATTATTCAGGAACAGGCACAGTGATATTTACATACTAACAGTCTAGTTGAAGTCAATTCATGGTTATAAAACTGACTTTTATAAAACTATATAAAATGAGAGGATATTTGTATGGATTTATCAATGATAGGTCAAGAGAAAAGATAACATGACATTTATTATGATTTTATAAATGATAGTTAGGAACCTTAAGGATGGCAAAAGGATATGATAAATAACATGAGGATATTTGTATTGTGTTTATCAATTATAGTCAGTTTTATTAATTCTAGTTAAGAGGAAAAATAAGAAGCAGAAACTTGTGTACTGTATTAGCACCATCAAAGAAATCAAGAGAAATTAGAAGTGAACATTTAGTGGGGTTTTATCAGTGACAGATGAGAACTAATGTTTATAAACATGTATATATGTGCAATGCTTGGAAATTCAAAAGCACATTTTCTTATAACTCATCTTGAAAGCAATGGGGTGCAAAGGGAAACCTCTCAAATATTTATAGAAAAAAAAACAAATGCAAAATACCCATGTAAGGTAAGACAAAGTAGGCACACTCTGAAGAAAAAAGAAGTAGCATTACAAGGCAGTCCTTGTTTCAGAATTGTTAGGATAAGACAGATAGAGGGAAACCAAAAAACACACGGAGAAGAGAACTGGAGACAAAAATGAAAGATATGACAAGGACAGGGAGAGACCTTGAACTGATAGCCCCCAAACAGGAGGACTTGACATTAATTTGCTCATGGCCTATGCTCCTTAGGGAGCTAAAGGGTAATGAGCGATGAATAAAACTGTCAAGCAAAACTTACAGAACTAGGATAAGAACTGGAGTGTGACAGGGATACCTCTTGTCTCCATTTCTTTTTTTTACTGGCAATAGATTGGGTTATGAAAACATTGAAGACACACAACAGAAACAGAAACCAGTAAAATCTGACTAAACAGCTAGATGATCTAGATTTTGCAGATGACTTGACTGTTCTGTTCCATAACCGTAATCAGACGCAAGAAAAAAATGAAAAATGCTCAATGAGAGATCACATCTAGTAGGTCTGAAAATACACAGGGAAGAGACATAGAAAAAAGAATAAAGGCAAGAAATGATAACAAGATTCAACATGAAGAAACACCACTACAAGATGTAGAATCATACACATATCTTGGCAGCAAAATAGACTAAATTTGGAAGGACTGACAAATGATATAAAAAAAAGAATACAAAGCAAGAGGAGCTTTCATTGCATTGGGAAATGTATGGAGATCAAGAGAAATCAAGTCCAACACTAAAATAAGAATTTTCAACTCAAATTTCAAGTCAGTTCTGTTGCATGACTCTGAAATATGGAGAACAGCAAAAACAACAGCCAAAAAACTAGATACTATCATAAATGGGTGCTTGCATAGAACAGAAGGATTTAAAAGGTATGACAAATGTGGAAATGATTAAAAAACTGGACAGGTGCCACTGGTACAAGAGATCATCATCAGAACCAATATTATGTGCTAGATCAGCAGAAGAGAACAAGTGATAATCTTCAGACTCCGCACAGGCCGCAACAGATTATTGGGATATCATCTATTCAACAAGCTAAAGATAGGAACTACCGATGAGTGTAAATGTGGCACTGATAAAATGACTGCTGAACATCTGCTTCATCGATGTCCAATATATGAGGAACATAAAAAGCATTTATGGCCATCACCAGTACCATTTTCGAACACTCTATGGAGATATAATGGGTGGGTTTGAAAAAAAATCGAAAAAAGGTGATTCGTCTTACGAGGACAAAAGACAAAGAAAGTAGTCTACTGGAGATATAAATAGCCTGAAGCTGACCACTATTTTCTTTGAAAATATTCAAGCAGACGTCTGAAAGTGTATGAAAAAGAAGAACAAGAACAAGAGATGAGAAGAAGATGATGGTGATGGATGGGACACGTGTTGAGGAAACCTGTGGATAGGATTACAAAGCCGTCCTTGTTCTGGAACCCTCAGGGGAAGAGAGGCAGAGGTAGACCAAGAAACACACGGAGAAGAGAATTGGAGACAGAAGCGAAAATGATGAGGAAAACGTGGATAGAGCTTGAGCTGAGGGCATGTGACAGGAGGCCTTGGCCTGTGTCTGTTGAAGGCCTATGCTCCTTGGGGAGCTAAAGGGTACTGATTGATTGATTGGTGCAGAAAACTATATATCATACAGTCCCCAGTGTATCAAATTATGCAAATCAAACACTCAGTCAAAAGTATTCACCATGTAAAACGTATTGTAAGGTAAAGGATCCCGTTACACGCCTATTGAGGCATACTGGGAATATGGTGTTAGGCCTATATTTTCTTGACCATCAGCACACTAAGGGTGATGTGGTCAGCATCACGCCAGCTGCCTTAACTGTCCCAGAAATGCTCTGGTACCCAATTCATGAGGCTGGGTCGACTCCGGAGCCGTTTGCGGCCTAAAAAATCCCACTTCAACTGGGGATCAAACCACAGATCATCAAGCTAGGAAGCCAGAGCACTAACCATTGAGCTACCGTGGCTCCCAAACTATGTTGGGCAGAAAACTATATATCATACAGCCACCAGTGTATCAAATTACGCAAATCAAACACTCAGTCAAAAGTATATACCATAAAAAACATACTGTACTCACCAATTATTTATGCTCCATCTTGTCCTCAGGAAGCCTTTACGTGACCATTTGAACTAATGACAGAAAGTAAGATTTGACTATGATGTCTTCAAGTACTATGGAGAATACAATGGAATATTACTGGGCGAAAAGTCTTTATTTACCAGAGAATGTAATGGTAAGTAATAACGACATATAACAGCAAGTACAACTACAGAAACATGTATAAAACACAACTTTAAGAAGTGTATTTAATGAGAAGGACTTTATTGAAAATGTTGAAGTCAAGTGCAATTATGTCACGTCAGTCCTACTGTATGGCTGTTTGAGCAGAACTGAAAGATTGAAACAGTACAGCAAGATCACCAATGTGGAAAAGATGGGGAAAAAACCAGACAAAGATTGTGGTATAGATGGGGAAAAACCAGACAAAGATTGTGGTAAAGATGGGAAAAAAACCAGACAAAGATTACTGGAACAGGAAATGAGGATAAGATATTGGCACTGGATAGGACACACATTAATGAAATCAGCTGATAGCAAAAGAAGACAGTCCCTGTTCTGGTAACCCCAGGGTATAAGAAATAGAGGGAGTGCAAGAGATCTTGGACAGATGGCACAGGACAAGAAGGCTTGGTGCACATTTGTTGAAGGCTTGGTGCACATTTGTTGAAGGCTTGGTGCACATTTGTTGAAGGCTTGGTGCACATTTGTTGAAGGCTTGTACTCCACAGGGAGCTGAAGGGGACCGAATGAATGGTGGACACATTTTTATATGAACTGTGTTGTGGTCATCATCATCGTCACCTTTCAACATAGGACTTCAACAAACTTATGTCAAGTCTTCCTGTCCTGTGTCATCAGCTCAATGTCTCTCCTCCATGTCCTTTATGTCTGTCTCCAGTTCTCCTCTCCACGCGTTCCTCGGTCTCCCTGTACTTATATGTTGTGGTAAGCAGCCCTAAATGCTAATAGTCTTCTTCATCTTCTTCCTCGTTCATCCTGAAAAGGACGTTGGTTGCGTTGTGTCTGTTTACAGCGAAGCTGCGATATCTGCGCCTTTCGGCCAGCACACCCGACTTCAGCACGGTATTTTTTGGGACCGGGTTTGCCTTCCCTCTTCGATCCCTACTCTCTCAGCCAGACTGCAGTGATGCAGCCTGTTTCCAGGACCACGATGTGGAGGTGGAGTAGGGTCTTGGTCAGCTCTGGTTCGCTGACCCTGACGCAAGCAGTCAAGCTATGGGTCGCTGACTGCATTCTCTATTGCTGCGTCTTTGGGTCCCAATGCTAACAGTCTGAAATTAAAGATTGTACCAAATCTTCTTAGTAATAAAGTTGTACCAAATCTTCTTAGTAATAAAGTTAACATTACAATATATTTATAATAGTGTAAGCCTACCTCTGGGAAGAAATACTGTGGAAATTTGGCCTTTTCTTTGATGGGAACACTCTCTATATTCCCTGACAACACCTATCACAAAAGAATATTTAAAACGAAAAAGTAAGATGAAATGTAATAGCTTAGAATGTATACCAGTGATTCTCAAAAGTTTTGTTGTAAAGTTTAAAAGAAAAATACAATGATATGTTGTATTTTATGAATGAATCTTGACCAATCTAAGAGAGTTGTGCATACAGTTTTGTCTAATTACAGAAGTAATTTATCAAATAAAGGCTTTTAAAGTGACTACAGAAAAAATAAATTATAATGGTATGATGCGCCATACAATGTAAATTAACACATTTCCCACACAATATTGGCTCTTTGGAATATTCCAGCATCTCTAGCAATCTCTATTACCCACACACTGTGCAGGGATATCCAACGTCTTCCATATAGCTACCACTGCTTTTTCTTCTATCACATAATGTTCTTACTGTTATTACATTTTCCTTGCCTTTTTTTTTCTATGTGCATAATCTTTAAACTGTGTTATTATCTTTGTCACTTTTGCTCGCTATGAAAATTTTATTTTCACTCAGCTTTCACTGGTTATTGTTATCCATGGAATGTGCTAAGTTCTCCTAAAAAACTACACCTTTTGCATTCTATTATCAATGATTCATATCCATACACAAAAGTACTGGTTATATGCATAGAGAAAAGGTGTAGTAACCTGTTTTCTATCCAGTACCCCTTAACGAAAATTTGACTTAAATCCATATCACTACCCCTCACCTCGAAACCCAATAAAATGTACAGTGAGTTAATCTGTATTACATATTTATATGGCTCAAAAATGATGACAGAAATATGTATTTATATTCACCTCCCGTCCTTCAACTTCAGTGAACTTACAGTCTGTGGAGAAAAGAATATATATATATAATAATCATATGCGCTTGCTTCTCACAGCAAAGGTAGTGGGTTGTGGGTTCAAAAGATGGTAGTGTCAGGCATCAGTCTGCCCAGCTGACTGCTTCTTGAGTTAGGGAAGGCAAAAAGAAGCAAGAAAGGGAAATCTTCACACCCACCTCATAAAAGTGAGACCTAGAACAGTGAATTCTCGAACACTTCACTCCCCTACTACAGTATTCATCATCATTATCAATTTTCTTTTTGCTCCATATGGAGATGGGCCCCCACTGCATGAAGCCTGCACACATCTTGCAGCCATGGTGTCTGTAGCAATTTGTTTTACATGATGAGGTTGTCAGCCCCAGGAACAACCTCATGTGAGGGGCACCTTTTACAACATGCATGAGGGAGCAGTAATTTCTCTCATAAGACACACTTCCCCCCTCCCCCCATCCGGGAACTACACAGGACATGCACAGTATTAATAACATATTATTCTCATAGCAAATGATATCGGTTTATCAATTTGATCAAGTTGTGGAATAAGAGATAGGAAAAAGACGCTGGCTATGAGTAGGACACACACTGAGAAGAACCACATTGATAGCCTTACAAGGTAGTCCTTGTTCTAGAATCCCCAGGATTGGAGAGGTAGAAGGAGACTTGAGGAAAAAAAAAACAACATGGAGAAGTGGAGACAGAAATGTAAGGAATAAAGAAGTCACGGAAAGACTTTGAGTGGTATGACACAGGACAGGAGGACTTGGCATGAACTGGTTAAAGGCCTATGCTCCATGGGGAACTGAAAGGTAATGTATAATATTTATATATCAATACCATATTAAACATCTACAACTGTAGCTCATCACAGATTTCTAATGCGAGCTGTGTTTTTTTTTCCCCGGGTCTGTTCATGAAATATCAGCTACTTTGGCTTCATTTTCCAATGAACTCCATGTTCTCTTGGACCCATTCTTCTCTTCCCCTGTGGGTTCCATTCAAGAGCACGTTTGGTTATACTGGCTGGTTGCACTTAAGAGTGTGTCCTATGAATCTCTACTCTCTCTCTCTCTCTCTCTCTCTCTCTCTCTCTCTCTCTCTCTCTCTCTCTCTCTCTCTCTCTCTCTCTCTCTCTCTCTCTCTCTTTAGTTTCTAGTTGTATCAGCTGCTGTGTGGCTCTGTTTCACAGGTCTGTGATTGTTTTTACATTTGGGGACTTGATAGGAAGGACGCAAGGGAGGCATCGGCTGGCGAATATCCAGAATATGGACGTGATAGTCTTGATACAATAAAAATCGTATTTCTGAGCCCGGAGTTAGACAGATGTTAATTTTGTTTTCGATGGGCTAATTTTATTTTCCCGGGAAAGAGCTTGAAAACTTTAAAGGTAAATCTGTTATTATTCACCCTGACACAAAATAGGTAACAATGCGCACTTCTTGAGTTGTTTAACCATTGATCATAATTGGAGCTGTTTGCCCGTCAATTGTTCTTATTTGTTTTATTAACTCAATTTTGCTGCTTCTGCAGTTAGTCTACGAGTATTTGTGTTTTTCTGCACGTCTGAAAGATGTATCAACAATAACATTAACAACTACGCGGGGGCTGGCGATGGTGCGATCGTCCCTCCCTTGGGCCTTTGAAAACCTTTATTTTATATCACCCGCTCCAGTATTCCAGTCTCTTCTTCCCCCCCCCCCCCCCTCCCCCCTTAGGACTTCAATCGTGAGGTCGGACTACAGACGAATTAAACTCTGCCTCGTACTGGACAATGGTAAATACACTAAAGGTTACGAGCGTAGTTTGCAAGTAATTCTACGTGGCGGGACAATTAAAGAAAATAAAGTGAACCGCCATACAATAATGAGACAAAGACGGCGCCAGGCAGGCGACACAAGGGGACTCCACTCGAGTCGCAAAAACAGAGGACTTCGTGACAAGAGGTGGATAATTTCTGTATCGGGCGGCTAATCTCAAATTTAAAAAAAAGTTATGCTAATCAAATTTTGTCTCTTTGTTGTTGTACCTTACTTTTATGTAATTTTGTTATAAATAATTACACACACACACACACACACACACACACACACACACACACACACACACACACACACACACACACACACACACACACACACACACACACACACACACACACACACATATTTTATATATATATATATATATATATATATATATATATATATATATATATATATATATATATATATATATATATATATATATATATATATATATATACATATATACATATATATATATATATATATATATATATATATATATATATATATATATATATATATATATATATATATATATATATATATATATATATATATATATATATATATATATATACATATATACATATATATATATATATATATATATATATATATATATATATATATAAACATGAATATTTTGTGAGTTACTGTATAATAAAGCTATCAAGTTGTCAAAATGTTTTCACAATTCGTTATTTGTTTTGTAATTGTCTAAAAATATGTGTAAATAAGGAGCGGGGAGGGGAGACCTTAACATTTTGATGTATCGCCCCTCCCTTGGACAATTCCTAAATCCGCCAGTGGGCTGGAGTGAAGATAGTGTGTGTAATCTTGTCACGTGCCGACTAAAGATGACGCAGAAAATTCCGCAACAGTGTAATCTAGTGCCCCTTTATATAGAGGGGCACTAGTGGAATCTGGCATTTGGGTTGAGTCGTGGTTTGCCGCAAGATGGAATATTAGCATGACAGTTGGAATTAACTGAAGAATTATTTGAACTGAAGGAGATACATTTCAGCTGTTGGTTATCCAATTTTTACTTATGTTGTTACATATAACCAGGGCTGTACATATGGGGGGGGGGGGGGGGGTGGTTTGGGGGTTCAAACCCACCCCGGGGGGGGGGGGGGGAATTATACTGTACCGGTACCAAAATAATGCATAACATTTTTTTTAATTAACCCCCAATATTAAGTTTTATCTACGGCCCTACATATAGCCATGTCTTTATTTTCGAAAAGATACGACTATTTAAAGAATATTTCTATCACTTTGACATTAGAAATATAATATTATATGCAACCGGTGTTCGCTGAACACTGAAGAGGTACGGGCAGCATTGGTGTAACTGGCAGTCCTTTTCAGGACAAGTCCTGTTCAAGGGCTTCACCATGCTAGCAGATAGATAATGTTAGCTCTTTTTAAGACTTGGTATCTATCAACGCTGGTCGGGCTAGCAGTCCTTTTCAGGATTAGTCCTTTTCAGGGCTATTTCATGCTAGCCGATAGATGAAAAATCACTCACCCCCGGGCGCCGAATGCTCAAAAGCTGGATCTGAGTAGGACCATCTCTGTACCAATCACCATCTTACAGCTCCATTTGTGTTTATATCTCCTACATAGCGTCCGATTGGCAGGGTGGTTAGAGCTGTGGTCTCTCGCGGCAAAGATGCCGGGTTCGAATCACGGTACCAACACGCTCCAGTCTACCCAGCTGTAAATGGGTACCTGACTTTGAGTTAGGGAAGGAAAAGGCAGCGAGGAAGGGAACTGGTCACTCCACCTCTCGATGCTGGACCTAGTATGGTGAAGTCTCTAACACCTCATTCCCCAACGGCAGTATCTGCTATGGGACTATCTTTTTACCTCCTACATAATCTATTTAATCCACACACCATACTAATAATAATAATTCCATATCGAATTTCAGAAAAAGACATTTGAAAGCTTAAGAACAGGTATGCCTACATTGTTTCCATTTCTCTAATGTCTTCCTAATAACACAGGCCTACGCCTATCACCTCTTATCTTACAGGAAAAACTTGTTGGAAATTATATCTTTTTTATTCTAAATATTTTAACATGATCGTGATTTACGTTTTTGACACATATCAATAATTTGTACTAAAATAAATATACTCTGTGCATTGTACGTTTTCCATTTACTGCTCATATAAGTTTATATATGCATTTAGCTTAGTTTTCACTGAATTTTCTCTATTGGATTCAATCTTTTGTCATTGAAGAAATACTCGTGATCGTAATGTAGGCATTTCTCTGTCTACTGTCCCATCGGCCTCCATAGCTCAGTGGATAGAGCACTGGTCTTGTAAACCAGGGGTCGGGAGTTCGATCCTCCCTGGGGGCTGTAAAACATTTTTTTTCTGCGCATCACATAGTTATGACTCTTATGTTTAGAATAAAAAAGACATTATATAGTCCTACTAATAGACACACTGCCAATTTCCGTTAACCAACCACCTTTTCTTTTCCCATCCCCACTGTGGTACTCTTAGGAGCAAGACTCTTTAAAAGGTGAAATAGGTCAGTTTTTCTTCATCATATACTGTTCAAAAAAAGAAACGCATAGCTATCCGAGGGCGCGTTTTTATGAGTTTATAAGTAAAATTTGGTGCTAGGATATATAAAAACCAGCCTCAAATGTTCTTTACAGTGTCAAATGCACGTGTTGACCTGAAAAAAGAAGGCCACACACCATACTAACGGGAAAGTCCGTACGCCAAAAAACTCTCGTGACCCAGATGCAAAACAACTGTCAATTGATTGGTTGAATGAACCCTGAGGTATTCTTGTGTGCAATTTGAACAATTAACTCATTAAATTAAAAAAGTTATTGAATGTCAAAATTATGGCTATGTGTAAGCCTTCAGTAGCTTTGCGTTTCTTTTTTTTTTTGAACAGTATAGTATTGGTAACAGGAACTGCTGAAGTGTTAAGTAGTGGTGTATAATTATCTTCAGTAGTGTATAATTATCTTCAGTAGTGTATAATTATCTTCAGTAGTGTATAATTATCTTCAGTAGTGTATAATTATCTTCATTACACTTCAGCTGCTACTGTAGCACAGGCGTTCAACAAATTCACGCCAAACCTTTCTGTGTCTCTTTTTCCCCTTTCATGTCTGTTTAGGATTTTCCAGTTTACTGAAATTAGGCCACGCCACCTATAAAATTCTACGGGGAAATAATATCAGGAAGGCCCTTCACTATGTAGTTTAGGCCTGCCTCTATTTCTCTTGCCCTGGGAATTTCAGAACAGACTGTAGTACTATCAACTGGTTACCTCCATTTTTATCGAAGCTGTGCACATTTCTCAAGTATGTTAAACCAGACAACAAAAACAAAGTAGTGCTGGCTGATCACTGCCAAACTTGAATATTAACAGAGGAACAGAAAAGACAACATGAAGTGGTATGTTTTAGAAAGGCAACTGATTTAAAATCCAGCATATAAAATAGCTGACGGCACGTGACAGGAGAGCTTGGCACGTGTTTGTTGGTCTATGCTCCTTGGGGAGTTAAAGGGTATTAATAAAGATGATGATGGTAGTGGTGGTGAAGGTGATGATGATGATGGTGGTGGTGACGGTGATGATGATTGTGGTGGTGGTGAATGTGATGATGGTGGTGGTGAAGGTGATGATGATGATGGTGGTGGTGGTGAAGGTGATGATGATGGTGGTGGTGGTGAAGGTGATGATGATGGTAGTGGTGGTGAAGGTGATGATGATGATGGTGGTGGTGACGGTGATGATGATTGTGGTGGTGGTGAATGTGATGATGGTGGTGGTGAAGGTGATGATGATGATGGTGGTGGTGAAGGTGATGATGATGGTGGTGGTGGTGAAGGTGATGATGATGGTAGTGGTGGTGAAGGTAATGATGATGGTAGTGGTGGTAAAGGTGATGATGATGGTAGTGGTGGTGGTGAATGTGATGATGGTGGTGGTGATGATGATGGTGGTGGTGGTGAAGGTGATGATGATGGTAGTGGTGGTGAAGGTGATGATGATGGTAGTGGTGGTGAAGGTGATGATGATGGTAGTGGTGGTGAAGGTGATGATGATGGTAGTGGTAGTGACGGTGATGATGATTGTGGTGGTGGTGAATGTGATGATGGTGGTGGTGAAGGTGATGATGGTGGTGGTGAAGGTGATGATGATGGTGGTGGTGGTGAAGGTGGTGATGATGATGGTAGTGGTGGTGAAGGTGATGATGATGATGGTGGTGGTGAAGGTGATGATGATGATGGTGAAGGTGATGATGATGGTGGTGGTGGTGAAGGTGATGATGATGGTAGTGGTGGTGAAGGTGATGATGATGATGATGGTGGTGAAAGTGATGATGATGATGGTGGTGGTGAAGGTGATGATGGTGATGATGATTATAAAATCGGAAATAAAAATATTTGAGCAGGATCTGTGAAGGAATTAATAAAATAAAATAAAAATAAAAAAAAACTATAAGCTTCTCTGAACATAGCTAGTTCAATCTGATCAATCACCAGCAGACGTCATCATCAGAGACAGACAGATGAACAATATCAGAACGATGAAAGGACTAACAATGTGCATTAATTGCAAAGAGATACACAAATTAGAATGGTTTGTACACCGTCCCAAAATCAGCCAAAATTAGATGCCATCACAAGCCGTTAAAAAGGGAAAAAAATTATCTGGCTTCGCACCAAACGGAAATGTTAAAGGGAGGCAGTAATACAATCAAATCAGAGGCACATCTCCAATCCAACCTGCAAGTCTGGAAGGAAGAGCTGGAGAAGAGAGGGATGGTCATAAGCAGCTCTAAAACAAAATCCATGGTGATATCACGAGAAGAAAGAAGACATCAGATTAAGCTGGGAGAACAGGTCCTGGAGCAGGTCGACCACTTTAAATACCTCGGAGCTATTATAGACCAAAACGGAGGCATCAAATAAGAGTTGGCCACTCGAAAAGCAGCAGCTGGGAGACTTTTTCAGGCCATAAATCGAGCATTCCTCAGCAAGAGAGAGGTTGGTAAGAAAACGAAGATGGCTGTATACCGCTCCACCTATGTCCCAGTCTTGACATATGGATGCGAGTCATGGGCAATGACTAAAACCCACAAAAGCCAGATCCAAACCTCAGAAATGAGGTATCTGAGGAAGGTGGTTGAAGTAACAAGAAGAGACATGGTACGCAACCAGACGATATGTCAAGGCCTTAAATCCCACCCCCTGCAGACCCAAGTAGAACAGTCCCAATTAAGATGGTTTGGCCATGTCTGCAGAATGGGAGAAGACCGGCTAGCACGACAAGCATGGGAAACAAAGAGCCAAGGATCCAGACCCCCAGGACGACCCAGAGTCCTAATCTGGGAGGACAACATTAGACAATCTTTGAAGGACCGAGGGCTAGAATGGAACCAGGCCAGGAGGAAGACAGCCGATAGGATAGTCTGGCGCTCTCTCTTCCAAACCTCTACACCTCACGGTAGAAGGGGAACGACTAAGTAAGTAAGATATCACGAGAAGAAAGAAGACATCAGATTAAGCTGGGAGAACAGGTCCTGGAGCAGGTCGACCACTTTAAATACCTCGGAGCTATTATAGACCACAACGGAGGCATCAAAGAAGAGTTGGCCACTCGAAAAGCAGCAGCTGGGAGACTTTTTCAGGCCATAAATCGAGGATTCCTCATCAAGAGAGAGGTTGGTAAGAAAACGAAGATGGCTGTATACCGCTCCACCTATGTCCCAGTCTTGACATATGGATGCGAGTCATGGGCAATGACTACAACCCACAAAAGCCAGATCCAAACCTCAGAAATGAGGTATCTGAGGAAGGTGGTTGAAGTAACAAGAAGAGACATGGTCCGCAACCAGACGATACGTCAAGGCCTAAAGTCCCACCCCCTGCAGACCCAAGTAGAACAGTCCCAACTAAGATGGTTTGGCCATGTCTGCAGAATGGGAGAAGATCGGCTACCACGACAAGCATGGGAAACAAAAAGCCAGGGATCCAGACCCCCAGGACGACCCATAGTCCACAGGGAGAAAAAATGATGATAATGGTTAATTTATTCATGGTCCATTAATCTGTTCACCAACGAGTTAAAGCAATGAGTTAAAGCAACGAGAAGAGCAGACGAAGGCTACAGCTCAACTTCAATTATAAGTGACGATAGAACCAACTTAATGCAAATATAGGGATGATAAAGTGGCAAGAATATTCCCGAGGGATTACCCAATCTATTTGAAAAACAATACAACGCTATATTTATAACACATAAGGAAGAGAAACCCGAGACCTGTTAACAGTAAATAAATATTAGACAAACATAAAGGTATGTTTTCAGGCACTCGTAAGAAATAAAGAAGTAGAAAACTAGACAACAGAAAAACAACAGACGTGAGTGGCTTACCCAGGACTCGAACCCAGGACCTTCCATACGACAACCCCGCCTAGCTATGCAAGCGAATCACACTATCCTCCCTGCCATCTAGGCATCACCAAAAAAGATGCTTCGATGGCGGGTCACTAGTGCGAACCGCAAGACATAACACCGGAAATTTACAATGGGCAGTCCAGCAATCACTTCTGTTGCTGCCCTATTATGTTCTACTTCTTTATTTCTTACGAGTGCCTGAAAACATACCTTTATGTATTAACGGTTAAAAAGGATTTATTTTTTACACGGCACTGGCAGAAATAAAGCAAAAGACCGGAAGAACTCCATTACCCGACCCTGGAAGAGGAAGGGTAATTAATTAGATTTTAAAACAACAGGTAACTCAGTCTTGAGCCATTCTGGAAAAATGCATGCAAAGATACTCAAGCAGAGATAGCAGAACATCAAAACCCAGCAGAACATCAGTTAAGTAACACTTAATTCGGCTTCAAGACAGGAAGAAGATACACCAACACTTTGTTCATCCTCATACAGATTGATGGAAAGAACAATGAATATAACAAAACGCAATACATTTTTTTAAGATTAGGAGAAAGTAGGGCTGGGATTGATTTTAAAAATCGTAATCGATTAATCGAATTTCTTTAATCAGATCAGTTTCGAGCAATTTCATAAATTATTTAAAAAATCATAAACCACATTTTTTTTTAAAAGATGACTAAGTACTTTATTTTCTGTACTTGTTTAAGGTCACATCGTGATGAAAATACAGGTAGTTCTCTGTTTATGCGTGTTTCATTTTCTCGAATCCAAACATACGCATATCAATTTTAAGGCTTTTGTTTTACGAGCCAAACTCGACGTTCCGCGGCCCGTATGTAGACATTTTTACAGTTCGTATTTGATCTGCGCGTCCACGGTAGCGCGAGAGCAAGATGATGCCAGTTTGAATACAGAAAACATGGCTTTGTGGATCTCTGAAGAGTATATCACTAATGCAAACATTCGGATGTAGCAAGCACAAACAACATAGACACGGTTCTCCCTCTCAAATAAAACACACAGCTCCAAATAGTGCTAAATGGGAAAAATCAACATCTGGATGAAAATCCAAACTACCTAGGCATTACTTTTTGTCGCCGTCTGACGTGGGAAAAAAACAGTTTGAAAGACACCGAATGAGAGCAAGGCAAAGAATGGCAGATATGAAAAAAACTTGCTGGAACAGCTTGGGGAGCAGATGAGAGTGTGCTAAAGACACTATACACAGAGCGATTGAAACCAGTCCTTGAATGTGACACAGCAGCATGGGCAATAGCAGCTAAGTCAAACTTTGATAAAATCAGCAGACTCTAAAACCAAGCATTAAGAATCGTAACGGGATGCATGAAGTCAATACCTTAAAAAAAAAAAAAAAAAAAAACAACTCGAAAAGATTACATACCTCCAACCAACGGAGGATAGAAGAGATAGCAGTCCCCAACAACAAATTACTTTATTTAAGATTAATTTTGACTAGTATTATCATTATTCATCTGTTTCGTTGATTGTGGTTAACATTAGCTTCTTCTTCTTCTTCTTTGATCCACTGTCACTGAGCGTCGGCTCTTGGTGACCTTGATGCCATTATATGGTACTGCGCAGTTCGTATAAGCTGTTCTGAGCTGCCATACAGTGTATTGTCTATGGATGGGTTGTGTGGTAGCAGTTGTTGTCTCAGTCCCTGAAGTGCAGGGCACTGTAGTAGGTGGTGTTCTACTGTCTCCAACGGGTTAGGGCAGTGTCTACATTTTGCTATATTTTGTGAACTTAGTCTGTTTCTGTGGCCATTTAGTGTAGAGTGGCCACACTACAACATCATTTGGTTCCATTTCGTCTGATTCAAAGAGTTCAAAAATTCTAGTTAGGGTTTTCTGGATGGCGACTACTTCGGCTTCGTAGTTTGTGCACCAGATACCACAGGGACCTGCAATTTTGACGGGTTCTTCAGTACTGGGTGGGATGATTATGGCCCCGTATCCAGCATTTATTACTGCTTTGAAAGCTGACCCGTCTGTATAGGCATGGATAATGTCTTCATCGTACTGACAGATGGTTTCCATAGCAAGTGTTTTCAGCAGCGTAGGTATGAGGCTTTTATTTGCGGGTTGTAGAAGGTTTGTACGTATTATTGGTCTTTTTAGTTCTACGTGAGGTGGTAGGTCAGGCACAACTTGAGTAGGTAGTCTAGTCTCTGGTATGTAGTGCTTCCCTGAAAGCTCTTGGTACCTTCTAGTGAAAGATGTCTTTTTAATTCGGTACCTGGAGTTGAGGTCACCGATAACGTTTTTGCAGGGGTCATCTTTGTCAGCTCGCATGAATCTTTCTGCCGTGATAATGACTGATGGTTAACATTAGCAAATTAGTTATGAAAAAATGATGCACCAATAACCTTGGGGGTACATAGTTAAAAAAAATTATATCTGAAGGTACGCAAACAAAAAAGGTTGAATACCACTGCACTAGAGGATTTTACAAACACGGCTGAAGTTAACATACGAATGTGACTGAGATGTGTACTAGAGGATTATACAAACACGGTTAAAGTTAGCACACGAATGGTGACTGAAATGTGTACTAGAGGATTATACAAACACGGTTAAAGTTAGCACACGAATGTGACTGAGATGTGCACTAGAGGATTATACAAACACGGTTAAAGTTAGCACACGAATGTGACTGAGATGTGTACTAGAGGATTATACAAACACGGTTAAAGTTAGCATACGAATGTGACTGAGATGTGCACTAGAGGATTATACAAACACGGTTGAAGTTAGCACACGAATGTGACTGAGATGTGCACTAGAGGATTATACAAACACGGTTGAAGTTTAGCACACGAATGTGACTGAGATGTGCACTAGAGGATTATACAAACACGGTTGAAGTTAGCACACGAATGTGACTGAGGTGTGTACTAGAGGATTATACAAATAAGGTTGAAGTTAACACACGAATGTGACTGAGGTGTGTACTAGAAGATATTTATACAAATACGCTTGAGATTAACATACGAATGTTAACATTGAGATACTCGTTGGTTGTTGTTTCTGTTGTTCCCCATGTTTCATAGCCATTTAACAGGAGTGACTTGACATTTGAGTTGACGATTCTCATTTTAGTGTTGGACTTGATGTCTTTTGATTATCATATATTTTCCAATGCAATGAAAGCTCCACTTGCTTATTGTATTCTTATTTTTATATCATTGTCTGTCACTCCAGCTCTCTCTGTGTTGCTCTAAAGATACAGTATATGTATTGTTCCACATCTTTGTTACGGTGTTATTTTAAATGATGGCGTCTGCTGGGGTTTAGCCGTGCGCAACGTTTAGGGGTCATTAACATTTATAGAATATGTCGATATTTTACGGTATACTGAACGCGAAATATATGCGGAGATTATGACGCATTCGCGTTGGGAAGGTCACGCTGGGTGACTTGGTTACATTGCCCTTGTTACGCTATCCGTCAAGCAAGAAAGTCGTGTCTTGTATTTCTTCCAAGGAAAAAGGCTTAGTATATAGCCTATATTATATATATGAATCAATGTAGAACTCAGGGTCAGTTCGGATATTAATCTAAGTATGAGATTAATTAAATTAAATTAAATGATGGAAGGAGAATCGCATTATGATTCAAATTGTAGCTGTCAAGAACTCATGCGCTCATTTCTGGCTGTTGACTACAACAACGCACGTATATAGCCACGATGTTCATCTGACATATTGTTTTGACACGGACGGATACTTACTGATATTATTTGGAATTCATTGTTATGCTGAACGTTACATGAAGTTTTGTGAATGTCGGATATCGTCTTTTGTATGAACCTTAATACATGTGGACTCAGAACAGAAGGCTTGATCTTTTACTTACGTTTCGGGTTTGGTTCACAGCTATTAATGTTTACGTTTTCCAGCACGATAGCTCTCCCACAAGGGAAATCAACTAATATATAATATGCAAATTTAGAACGTCGAAGGGATGTTCTGATGGTCAGAGCTAACCATTAATACCAAACATTAACTACGTCTAGAGAGTGACTTTACTCTTCAATCAATAATAGAAGAACGAAGGGACAGCAGCAAACACAACAAACCAACCCCGTCACAACTGGTGGCCATTAGTGGTCTTGAAACTTTCAAAAGAGCGAACCTCAAAAAAAAAAAAAAATAAGACATTTTTCCTTTCGAGCCGAAATGGACATTATTATGCAAAAACACCGGTGACGTCATGCCCTTGACAACAGTACGAACGGTTGCAAAAGTCAGCAACATTCAATGTCCTTCAAAAAAATTTATTTGGAGCTCTCAAACAGCAAATGAAACGTATTGCTAATGTCTTCAATGTTTCAAACAAGCTCGCGAGTCTGTTGGCGAAGCAGATAATGTACTGTATTACTGCCAAAAAAAAGATAAGTAACTGATTTTAAACGTTACCATATTTCGTCCTGTTTGTCCGATAACGCCATGTTCTTTTTTATTGTAGCCATGTTAAATATTGTTTCTGTCCTTTTACATGTAGCGGGTATGGATGGGCGGCGAATTATAATCAGTTCTATGGCTCCTTGGATGCTACGAATTGATTGTAATTGTTCTTAAGGCCGTGAATTAATAGCATTTCGCGAAGAACGCGTCGAATACATTGTCGGTGATCGTGTCGTTCGGACTTGCATTAATTCATCATGCATGTTAGGTGTTATTAAAGTCATCGTTATTAAAGAAGAACATGCCATTAAGGATAAATTGGACAGACGAATGTGACAAAACTTTTCGCACTATCTTGAACATTTTTTCATGCCCACCTGTTTTAAGATTATCAGATGCCTCTAAAAAGTTTGTTCTACGTACAGATGCGAGTAATTACGGACTCGGGGCTTGTCTACTCCAATATCATGATGATGTCCTTCATCTTGTACTTTATATCTCACGCAAGCTGAAACCTCCGGAGACTAAATATTCGACTGTAGACAGAGAATTGCTCGCCGTAATCTGGGCAATTACCAAACTAGAAAAATTTTTGCTGGGATCTCCATTTCTGATCCAGACTGATCAGAAATCTGTGGCAGCATTACGTCGTTCAAACCATAAAAGTCCAAAGCTTGCACGATTTGCTATTGCGTTGCAACCATATGAGTTCGAAATACAGTCGATACCAGGAACTGAGAACGTCATAGCCGATACGTTGTCCAGACATCCTACGGATTCTGAATGAATATTACTATTTCAAGAACATTTTCTGACTAATCAAGCATTACATTTGCAATGAACGGTATTAATGCCACGTCAGAATATACAACACTTCAGTTGGACTTCCTACTTAAATAAGGACATTTCGAAATAAACTATTGTGATCAAAATATCAAGTTTTACGGATCGTTTGAAAATTTGGACTTCACTTCCACTTTGCGTATCACTCATTTCGATTGAAAACTGTTAAAAAGGAACAATCTCTGATGTAGACGGGACAGATACGTTGATGACTTATTCAATTTACGTTCAAAGTTTAATAAAGGAACTAACGATGATTGGATAATCATATCATAATTCGATAATATGAACCTTGGGTTTTAATGAACTTTCATACAAGTCAATAGGAGGTAACAACGATTGGATCTTCATGTCCGATATTGTTAAATTTTCTAGTTATTAAATTAATATATAATAAAATAAAGTTAAAGTGTGATGAAATAAAAAATGAAATATACTAAGAAAAGATTAAACAAAATAATATCACACCAATTAAACCTTTTAATTAGTGTAATTATTAAGGTAATAGATATATGAATTTTTTTTTTCTGTTCTTTTCTTCTGATTGCGTTAATTTAATTAGGTATCTATCCTTACACTTCATTTTCACACGCATTCTAATTTAATGTATACTTTAATATTTGGTTTTAATTGTCCGTACTTCTCAATTTTTATTTCTTTTACTCTCTTATACTATTTCTCATTTTTCTTCTATTAGATATTAATTAGTTAGTACCATACGTACATATTATAATTAATTATTTTAATTTTAATTAGTTAGAATAATTTTAATAACACCTCACATTATTAGTTAGTCGATACATACAACAAATTAATTAGTTAATTAGTTAGTGACAGTGACATTTCCTTGTTTAATATAAGTTATATGTATGATATGACGTTGATTTTATTATAAGATATTACTGACATGACCACGACACTGTTCTAGATAGAACATCGTAGGTCATACGTCGGGTTTTGTTAAATTTTTGATAATTTGATTAATATTGTTCAAAAAAAAAAAAATCTATCTAATAGATTTTTTTTCCCCCGTCTGACAGGAAATCTGTTACGGTGTTATTTTAAATGACGGCGTCTGCTGGGGTTTAGCCGTGCGCAACGTTTAGGGGTCATTAACATTTATAGAATATGTCGATATTTTACGGTATACTGAACGCGAAATATATGCGGAGATTATGACGCATTCGCGTTGGGAAGGTCACGCTGGGTGACTTGGTTACATTGCCCTTGTTACGCTATCCGTCAAGCAAGAAAGTCGTGTCTTGTATTTCTTCCAAGGAAAAAGGCTTAGTATATAGCCTATATTATATACATGAATCAATGTAGAACTCAGGGTCAGTTCGGATATTAATCTAAGTATGAGATTAATTAAATTAAATTAAATGATGGAAGGAGAATCGCATTATGATTCAAATTGTAGCTGTCAAGAACTCATGCGCTCATTTCTGGCTGTTGACTACAACAGCGCACGTATATAGCCACGATGTTGTCGTGGAATATTCTAATCCACATATATAAATTATCTAGTAAATATAAAGCCTAATAAATCCATATAATAAATAAAGGAAGAAGAATGGTAAAGAACAGTGCTGTCACAATGACAGTACTCGAAATCCCCTTTGTTTTATGCTTCGTCTGCAAATTGTAACGTTTCCACGTTAAATATAGGCCTTCTGCAACATACACGCGTTTCCCAAACACACAATAAAATGTGCTGCCTTTCTAAGAAAAACCTTGAAATATGCAAGTTGACCTAAATTTTAAATTCCATTCATGTCTTTTTCTACACTGCGTTACCAAAACGAACGAACAGATGGACAAAAGGATAACGAGAGAGGGAGGGCTGAAAATCAGGAACGCATGCAACACGCGTCGCGCGATACACAAATGCTACCATCACGCGTGTAAGACTACATGCACTAAATTTTTTTTCAGACGGACAGTGATAAAATACACTACCCTTCCCAGACAGCACATCTTCGAAACAGGAGGTAGAAATTGCATATTTTGAACGCAGCCACGTAGCTCTTTTAAATTTGGATATTTGGGTTCCTTAGGGTTTGCTGACAAAGAATATGTAAAACGTTACGCAAATAGTCTAGGAATTAACAAGTTATAACCAAAATAAAATATTGGGGATGCCTGACAGCATGAAATCATTTCTGCTCATAAAATTTTTTTATAACATGTTTGAAAAAACCTTGCGTTACAGAAATAGCCTACCATGTAAACTCCAAATTGATTGGAGCGCAACAAATGAAAGACGAACCACGATTGGTCGGACTATAAATACTATCTTGGTTGTTAGGGAGACGTAAAAAGGTAACATTTTTTCAAACACTTGTCGAAACGTGGCCTCATTGGCTAGACTCGCTGATATACTCACTTAGGAGCGTTAGTTCGAGACCACTAGTGCAAATAAGCTTGATAAAGCGACAGTGCGTTGAAGCCAGCTCACATTTGCTAAAATAAAAGCCTGGAACATAAGCAGATGGGAATTTGTGCCAGTAATTGTGCCAGAATTCATTGCTAATCAACGTATCTGTGTTTATTTCCATGAAATTGTGGTAAGCTTGAACCATTCAGTATCTTTTAATGAAAATTGAATGTAAATTGTTAATTTATGCCTGTATATATATGTGTAGTTCAGTGGCAAACAGGAGATAAAGCCTATAATGCTCCAGCCTGAACAGAGGGTGTCGGAGGGAAGTAAAACGGCATGGAATGGCCAAATAGTACACTGACACCTGGATGATTGATTAGACAGAAATAATGCTGGAAGTGCAGAGGCGTGGTAACCATTAAGGAGGTAAATACTGGTATAAAGTATTTCAGATGAAGCTGACAGTTGGCCTAACGCTCTGAACTCAATGTTTGTGTTGTATTGTGTTCAGTGTAGAACTAGAGTATCAATTAGTTATGAAGTAGAAGGTATATCCTTCTTGTTTTCAGGGACCGTGGTCTTGATGGTATTGAGCTGCACCTGGTCAGAGCTTTGCTGAATCCAGAGTCGGACAGCATACTCCTTGGTCCATTTAGCTATCAGTGAGGTGTCTCCAGAGCCCAGAGGAGAATTCGAGCAGAGGAGTCCTTTCCTGCCGCCATCACTCAAGATAAGCTGATTTGGCCAGCTGAGCTCAACATTATGTCCCCTCATCTTGAAATGACTTTATAAAAATAACATTCAGAGGGGGATTTAATTGTCTTAATATCAGGAACTGAGAACATCTCCAATACTAGTTTCCTTAAGACAAACTATTGAAGTCATGATGACAAATACCAACAGAGCTTGAACAAAACAAAACCAGTATTACCTCATTTTACTACTACACAACTGACACACATAGGATATTTTTAATAATATATGTCACTACAATATTCATATTAATCCATTCTGTACATAACTTGTAATGAAAATTGATTGTGATTCCTGGTTCCTTTGTAATTGAATCAGGACACATATTCATTCATATCAGCAATGAATACATATTGTTATTTGAAAAGTTATCAGTGACTCCGTAAGATATCCTTTAGAGTGTTATATGTATGTGAGTGTCCCAGTGTTGTCAAGTATAGTGGAATAAATTAAATTGTTTATCTGTCTGTTGTTGTTTTGACTTACACTTCATCCTACACATACCCTAGACACATAACGTAGTCATCACACTATTGCAGAATAATTCTGACTGAGATATATAGATATGTGGTAGCAAGTAAGGTTATCTATAATACACTACTCTTAATAGATATAGATACCTTCACAGCTGATCTCAGTCAGTACACTAAGTCCCCTATAAATATTTATAACATCCCACTTCACCACAGATGTTCATCTGACATATTGTTTTGACACGGACGGATACTTACTGATATTATTTGGAATTCATTGTTATGCTGAACGTTACATGAAGTTTTGTGAATGTCGGATATCGTCTTTTGTATGAACCTTAATACATGTGGACTCAGAACAGAAGGCTTGATCTTTTACTTACGTTTCGGGTTTGGTTCACAGCTATTAATGTTTACGTTTTCCAGCACGATAGCTCTCCCACAAGGGAAATCAACTAATATATAATATGCAAATCAGAACGTCGAAGGGATGTTCTGATGGTCAGAGCTAACCATTAATACCAAACATTAACTACGTCTAAAGAGTGACTTTACTCTTCAATCAATAATAGAAGAACGAAGGGACAGCAGCAAACACAACAAACCAACCCCGTCACAATCTTGTAGGCGTGTTTTTTCAAGTGCAATCATGTTACCCATTACTCTAATTACGCATTTAAGGAACAAAATAGAACTGTAATGAAACTTTTAAATCTCGCATAAGTTCTTATATTATTAAATACGTTTACTTAGACCTAGTGAACCAATTTGTATTTATTTTGTTGTTGTTGTCGTAAAAGTGAGCCCTTATCTTAAACTGGGTCGCGATAATTGGCAGGTGCTCGCCACTCTTTCACAAAATCTAAACTGTACCCGCGATAAAAGGTTGAGGACCTTGTTTAAACCAAATAAACCCCACTGCTTATTTGACTGCCAGCAAAGACCTGCTTTGCTCCATCACATCTGCGTCAAGGTCTAACAAATTCAGATAATGCACAAAAACAGAATCACTGGTTTGGGAAGGAACAGTGCAAGAAGATGAAAAGCAATAAGTCAGGCAGTTAATGTTTTGCATGCATGGGTAGTGTTTGCGTGCTCAGAAATGCTTCGATATTCAATGAATGACATTAACACCATCTCCTGCCATGAGAAAATGTCACGAGATGGTAGGATACTGAAGCCTAGTGAGAGTACTTGTAGATCCTGATATTGTCGCACGCATCATTATCGATCACCAGTAAATTATAGCTCTTAAAGCAGTATACATGTAAAGAACTTTTCCCATTTATGAAATGGACGCAGGAAGAAACAACGAAGGCTATGGTCCCTTTATGAAGTTAAAAAAAAGTTAGTTGCTTATCCTTTACAGGACGTGGCAATCAACCCCAGCTTTTATTGGCTGTTTTGTGATTTTTCTAGGCAATTGTTTTCATTCAGTAGTTTGCCATTGCTTTCTGAACGGTACGGCGCTTATACCATTGTTAAAAATCCACACAAAGCGATCTGCTACCAAACCGCCTGCAGCAGGTTTCGTACCTGGTATATCTGGATTATGAAACTGCGTTCATATCCATTAGGCCACAGACGCCGACATGAAGTTAACATTGCTAAAATTACTTTATGTTTTGATGTCAATGGCTCTTTTATTATTGTACTTGTCTTTTTTCGTGTTCATATATAACAAAGCCACTAGTAGAAAGCGAATGAACCATGAACGTAAAGTGGAATGAAGTACTGTGTACCTTTAACAGCTCTGAAAAAAAGGCAATGCTGTTGTTTATTGAAAAACAAACAGTTTTCTTTTAACATGTAGGCCAGTATAGTTCTAGTAAAGTACTGGTGCTTTAGGAGTTGCCATTGTAATATGTGTGTATGTGAGTGCGTGATGTGTTTAACATACCGTGATAGCTACAACTCAGTTCAAGCATCAACTTTAAGCTGTAAAAGCTGCTGGAATTGCGTAGGATTAACTTAAAAAGTAGCACTGCACCAGGCTGCGTCAATACTCTTTGATGTCGATATCAGCGTTGCTATTAATCCTCAGCAGAATTTCTTAACCTATACTCGCTTGTAAAAACTATGTTGTTAGAGAACTAATGAAATGTTCTGTGGCTGACACCGAGAACAAAAATTAACGATCTTTTTATTCACGGTATTTTGCTGGAAGCAAATGGGCGTTCAAAAGTTTAAGGACATTTTTGGACAACTGTGAAATAAGACTGTAAGAGAAGCGTAATAATACCGATGTCACTTTTTGTTAACACAGGGATGTTGCCGACGCTTCGTCTTCTTAAGCGAGCAGACGAAAGTGATCATGTGTTTCTGTAAAGTCCGATCTCTGGTGTTATCATTTTTCCCATTGCATGGTGTTGCACAAGAACAGCTATGCGATGGACCCACGAAGGAAACCGAAAGAGAGGCCGACCTAAAATAACTTGGCGGAGAACTGTGGAGGCCGAGATGCAAAGAATGAACCAGAGCTGGGGCACTGTACGAACGATGGTCGCCGACTGAGCAAAGTGGAAGCAGTGTATTGCTACCCTACAAGATGCCACCAGGAGTGATGGCCACTGACTGATTTGACAGTCGGTGGCTAAGGATAAAAGAAGAAAAAGAATGGTGTTGCACCATCGAAGTCATTGATATGAAACTGTTAAGAAAAGCGAGATGACAGACAGGTTGCTAATCAAAAGTAATTTCAGAAGGATGAAGCTCAGAGATAATTCGCAAGTGATACACTCCTGCGTACCTGCCCAAAAAGAAACGTCAGTAGATGGTATTCGCTAAACTGGCCAACTTATCTTCTTAAGGCGCACCGCGTGGCGTTGAACAAATTGGCAGAGACAGCAGAAAAGAAAACAAACAAACAAACCCCGCAACAAAACTCAACAACAGCGGGAAGATTGAAGAATCTATTTTCTCCCCAACACTAAGCCTGTCCGAAATGTTACCCAGCCTGGCAGCTTAGCAGTGATTCCCTGATGCCGAATGTCTGAGCTTTAAAGTCTATTAGTCTTTTTCATTCAAATCTCATAATATCTTCCTCTCGCTCTATGGGTAAAGTAAAAATTTATTTCAAATGCTCCATGACAACAATTCTAATCACAATATTTACACCTCGAAACCACAAACAACCAAGATTTTCTCTCCACATAATTAATTTTCACATCGGCAAAGGTTTTCTCTAAGTCTCGCCGGATCAAAACATCCGCGACTTCCCTTTCTTTATTTCCATGAGTCTTTTCCTATCCTAAAACAAGAAAGTCTTTGTTGTTTGTCATTTCTGTTATCGAGATTCTGGATCTCTTTCTTTAAGCACCGACGGTATTTGGATGACTGCCAGTTCTTCCGTGGCTAAAATGTGCACGTGTTCACCATAATATTGTCAGTTTAAATAATATCTATGCTAAAAAGCAAGCGTGTTAGTCCTCCAACGTTACGTAATAACTTTTCTCTCTACACCTGATGCGTCGCTTGCTGCCTGTGTTAGATAGAAGGGTGTTAAAAGGAAGAAGTGTGTGTGTGTTGCTCACTTTCCCGTGAGAACACGAGGTAGATTCCATGCATGAATATATCAGAGAGAGAGAGAGAGAGGGAGATAGAGAGAGAGAGAGAGAGAGAGAGAGAGAGAGAGAGAGAGAGAGAGAGAGAAGGACAGTCAGGCAGGCAGACAGATCGGTTTCATAAATGTGATATAAGATAATATACTCCATAAAACTACAATGGCATCTGTTACCGACTAGTAAGTACAACCAGTGGCCAGGTCTCAGTCGCGCTGTGAAACTCCAGGCTGCAGTATATACCAGGTGGTAACTCACTGATCAGGCCCAGAACAGCGTTGTATGCCGATCTTTGATCATCTGCTAAAATAGCTTCATTTGGTTTCAACAAATCTGTCCAGCCGATCAACGCAGTAGTTTCATCATCATCATCACATTCCTTTCCGCTCCTTATGAAGCATGGAGCCACACTTGCAGGAAGCCTGCACCATGCTCTTGCACTTGTGGTCTCTGAAACAATGGGCGAGGGCTTCCATAAATCTGTCAGCCATAAAATGGGATTTTGCTATTTCTTAGCATTTAACATTATAAATAACAATTTTGAACTTTGGTCATGAAAGAACCCGTCTCGCAGCGAAAGCAGCCATAGTGCATAAGCCTTCCTTTTGACAAAAGCATCGATTTTTGTGTGTGTGCAAAAGTGTATCCGAGTGGTTTTGTAGGTAGTGTACACCAGTGTCATGGGATTGCCTCCCCAGCTCTGCAACGGCAAAAATTTAGAGTATACAATGAGGGTCTTAAAAAGTATCTACCTTCGCTCAAGATTACTCTTGTCAGAGTTGCAAATAAAAGTATGGTGCTTCTATTTTAGGCAGTCTTTATAAGATTTTTCAAAATAAAGCACAACGCTGAATTTATCAAAGTAGTCGTGAATTTTGCATCTGCCCGCCCCTTCTATGAAGATAAAGACATATTAGCTCGTTTCTGAGCTCCCAACTGAATTATTCAGTAAAATATTACTTAAATAGCTCTGTTGTATTTATATTTAAGATAACAGATTCATACGTGTGCACTTCTCACTGTAATAATTAAATCAACTTTGAATTTGTAGATACATATAACACATTTAATAATCAATTATTGTTTAACACGAGTAAATAAATAAGTAATGACAGTGAATTGAACCCCTACTGAGGTTTTATTCACTGAAAATGGTTAAGGCGGTGGTTTTTTGGGTGGTGAGTTATTTTGCTTTGTCCAGATTAAAATGACTTAACGGCCAGCAAAATATTCAACATCTGGCCAAGATGTTGAATATTTTGCTGACTGCTCCGTAATTGTCGACTTCTGTGGTGAGGGCACGCCCCCGGCGTAGTTGCAGGGGTAACCGCTCCTAACGTCAAGGCAAGGATCTTCACAACCCGTAAAAGGCAGGCAGCTAGCGTAGACCACAAGCTCTTGATCCACAGGATCATATCAAGCTGGTATCATACACTGGTATCTCCAACTCGCACCAAGAACTGGTATTACCAGCTTGTTCAACAAACTGGTATTGCTAGCTTGTATCACAAACTTTAGAAAACAAATGTCTCTGCTAAGTATTGGTTTCCTGACACTGGTCAGTCGCCTTCCCTGCTGTCTGTTCCACTGACCCTTCCCTTTTTTCTCGGTAATTGTACCCCCCCCCCCCCCCCCCCCCCCCCCCCCCCCCCCCCCCCCCCCCCCCCCCCCCCCCTTCCCAGCATCAATGATAAACCCAGTGGATAGGATGAAAAAAAGCATCGTTAATTCAGGTTATCTGATGGGGAAAAATGTGGCTGGTCAGCGGGAAACGACTTTTGCGTGATTTAAGTGTAGCGAGAGGAAAGATATAATGATGATGATAATATCCTGGACAAATAGATGAATCAGATGGTACCAGGACAGTGCCAGATAAGAGACTGGTCTTACAAGAAATACCCCATTCTCTGAAAAGAGTAATGGTGTAAATGTATAGTCAAGCTGTATAAGTTCCTAGATGAGATGGTAATGTACTATCTTAGGTTCCTATGGGGCTCCTCTCCAGACTAACCTTAGACACTAACTCTGCTAGGGGTAATTAAATAAACAACAAGAACTTTGAACCCAATTTAAATAATTCACTGAAGACTCAGGGTACAGTTTATAATTTATTTATACAAGATCTTTTTCTTTGGTACTTTCAAATTAAATTTCAAATAAAATAAAATTGATTTCAAAATAACATCTGTTTCACTTTCATTATATATCACATTTACATTTAATTTATAAAGTTCATTTTCAACTGTTCTCTGGATCTCTGATGGAATCTGTCTTCCTTTTGTGCTTTCTTGAATATAAAATCAATGTTAATCTATGATAAAGTCAGAACGATTCATATGACTGTCATTTGTCATCTACATAAACCACCAGCTATATAGATAGCATCATTACACTGTTTATTCGTAGGTGTGTGGTAATTGAAAGTAGAAGTAGCCCAACAAAGAGCTACTTATCTTTAAAAAGTACTTCTAGGCCTCGTACAGCAGTATGATCGGAGATAGCCCCACAACTGTGGGTCTTCCAAATCAAGATGACACAGTTGATACTGGCACAGGCTCTGAACAACTTGAACATCTACTAGCTGACTTGGCCAATAAAGAATTAGTACGACACTCAGGGCAGGATATAACCTGAAACATAATATACAACCTACGTAGTATCGCTCATTGTCTCCCTACACAGTCAGGAGTTATAATGAGACAGTTCAGACAAGCTGTGGTAAATCATAAGAGACATAGTAAGTCATGAATAACTGTTGCGTACGTTTTACCTAAGGGGGTAGTCTTCGGTCCTGCCAATGTACGCACCAGTCTTGAGATAGTTATATTATTTGTAAAAAAAAAAAAGGTAAAGGAACCCGTTACACGCCCATTGAGGCATATTGGGAATATGGTGTTAGGCCCATATTATCTTGACCGTCGGCACACGAGGGGTGATGTGGTCGGCATCACGCCGGCCGCCTTAACCTTCCCAGAGTAGCTCTGGTACCCATTTGGGGCTGGGTCGACCCAGGAGCCGTTTGTGGTCTAAAAATTTTCCGCCTCATCTGGGGATCGAACCATAGACCACTGCGCTTGGAAGCCAGTGCACTAACCACTATGCTACCGCGGCTCAAATATATCTCAAATATATATTATTTGTGCGTACGTTTTATTCACGCACCGACGTGCACAATGCAGAGTATGAGTTGCTCTTTGCGCACGGGTAACCTAGTTGGAGGATTATGACGTCAGCTGTTGTAAGGGCAAGATGGACTCTCTCTCTGCCCGTATGTTATTATTTTGATTCTGAACAATTCGATGGAAGAATTTTTCTGAAGGATTTTGTTGAGTCTTCAGGATGAAGCCAACATGCAGTTCAATACGTAAGTTTCGTTTGAACCTTCATGTATATTAATACGTCTATGAATAAAGTGGAACAGATGATCATCACTGGATTCTAGCGGGAATCCATATGTTATTGGATTCCTAGAATGGAACAGTTGAGATCTTTACTTCACTGTAAATATTTCGTAGTGGGAAGTCCTACGAGTAAAGGATAACTATTTGATCATATCTTGAATATCGGATATTTTGTAATGCCTATGCCAAGGTCGTGGCATATTTTGTAGGAGAGGTTAGTCAACTGAAGTCGCTAACCTGATTGTATTTTCGTGTAGAACTTTTATGGATTATATCAAACTGTATAGATTATTGTAAGGAGAAAGTCTGGGATTTAAACAAGTATTATATGGAAGCGTCATCCATGAGTATGAATCCGTTTACTGTTACAGACGTCCTTGGAACAAGGTTAACGGACATGACCGTAATGTATTTCAAATGACAACTGTTAGGGAATCCTAGTCACTTGGATAGAAAAGGACTTGATTGATAAAGAAATCTACAGGAATGTTTTATTATCAACAGTAACTATAATTATGATGCTCTCATCGTTTGTCTTGATCGTGTCGTTGATTGCCGTTTGTCATTCGTCAATAAACCTGAATAACTTTTAACAACGAGTTGATTCTAGTCATGAATTGGCCAATTGCCTACCACTCGTTGGAATTTGATTGAATAACCTTTTGACAACTTTTCATTGAAACCATTCGCGTGTCTAAGCTAGTCATTGATACATCTACCACTAGCATATCGTTACTATCAACTACAATCACAAAAGAACCCAACAATAACACAATTCGTTCAAGTTCTAGCACAATATTTCAGTAACTCACTTGTTACAGTTCTGTCCATGATTTGCTTCTTTAAAATCATATAGGCCTTATGGTAATAATTGTGTCATATATCAAATAATACAGAAAATCAATCTGTTACAGTCATTCTTTCTTCCAGTTTGGATAGTCCTTTCCAGCAAGCATAATATCTTTAAAACGCTTTCCACAACCAACTAGCTCAATCCATTCGTTCTACTTATTTATTACACAATTAAACTAAACCAACTCACTTCGGGTTTTGCTCCAGAAATAGCACAATGATTCTACACATACCAATATTACCCTAAACACGCATTGATTACATATATATATATATATATATATATATATATATATATATATATATATATATATATATATATATATATATATATATATATATATATATATATATATATATATATATATATATATATAATTAACATCTCGCTTACCCTCAATCACAGACAGGCTTTTAATGGTTACACAGTCTGCTCATACTTCTGCAGATGGCAACGGAGTTGATACAAATGCTGTGCTCTGTGTCTGTTTGAAATAGGTGGCGAGTGTGTGTGCCTTCCGTTCTCTCCCCTTATATAGTGGACTTGCGGATGTACGAGATAACAACTAGACCAAAGTACTTTTGCATACATCAAAAATCGTGTAGGTAGGGCAATGTGTGCTTAGATGACAAATCTAAAATAATTATGGAATCTTTATTTCTGCACCGATTTCCGCAATCTTAGGCTTATTTTATTCATATGAATGAACTCTATCACTATAGATATCCACTTTATCCTATAGTTTTTCCGACTATTCACTGAAGCAGCCGAAACAGGGAAAAACACAACATGGTTCATGCTCCACTGTCTTCTATTCATAATAACTTCGGCTCTACAACACATCCAGTGAATCTATTGCTATCTGCCTAAGGCTAATTTTCCCTATTATCGAATTGGGTCCTTCTTTAACTAGGTATTCCATGATTATTTGTACACTGCCTTCCGAAAAATTTATCAACATCTACACTTTCGTTGTCTCTATGTTGAATAGTCTAGCGTGTCATCCGACACTACGTGTACCAAGCTGGCGTTTCATTGGTCATTTACATCCGTGGGGTTTGCGCGGTGATAAATTTTGAATGATGCCGAGATATGATTCAGACTTCATTACATTATGCATGTTTAAATATACATTTGAACTTATTAAAATGCGAATATAATAAATATATACACCATGATGTCATCATCATCCACTCCCTGCTCAACTTGGAGCCTGTGGCTACCTCTGCTTTAGGTTGCCTGTGAGAGAACCGGCATAAAGCAGTCCTCAGTGCTTGCTGTGGTGGTTCATGGCTGTATTATTTTCAAATGCTGAGGTTGCCAGCCTCGTATAAACTTGTACAACCATCAGCGAGTTAAACATGTTACATGCAAAACATAAAATTATAAAAATTGTATATGTTACAACTTACCCTGTATCGGGTTATAATTTACAGATGTCTGGCACAGGAAGATATCCGAATAATGTCGGGCCACAGGTTGTGAGGCCTCTTATGGGTAGTCGAGTGTTACTTTAATTATAATTCCACTATTATCCTGTTTATAGGTTCCGAGGACTTTGTGGTTGATAGTATTATAAAGTCGAGTTTTCTTGCTGGTGTCAAAGAATGGAAACATACCGTGGAATCGCCTAGTAGTGTTTCTGAAATAACGTCCAATCAGGTTCGAGCATTTTCTGCAAGCTCGCCGACAATGCGTTGCCTAACATACAATGACACTGCAGTGGGATCACTCTCATTCACTGTTAACTCTAGTGTTTTTTGGAACATCAGTGAAGAGTTTCATCATCATGTGTAACCCTATCAACTCTGGTCTGGGACATTGCAGTCTAGCAGCCCAAGAGACTTTTAAGATAAGTTCAACACCACATGAACTATTGTTGCATTTTAAGTGCGAGTTGTCAATGAAGAAACTTTGCAGAATCACAGAACAGTTTGCAGGAAATCTGTTATTCCAGTGACACTTTAGTAGTGTAAATATAATTGGAAACTGTGATTTAGTGTGTAATCTAATATCATATAACACTCATCCTTATTCTTTCTGAAGACAAGAAGAAAAGAAATTACATATAAATAAATTGATTGATTAATTGTACCTGGGGACTTTGTAAATTCCTTTTTGTTCAATTTTGAATTTTAAAATTGGAATTACATTACTGTGTAAGCATTGGGTAGTCTGAACGAGAGAGCACCACATGCTCTTGATCTGTTACATCACTATTTGGACAAGAGTACTTTACAGCCTGACTATAACCTGTGCCATCCATTCGCTAGTGCTCTTTTCTGAGACTGGGGTATTTCTTTTAGTCCAGAATTCTTGACTGGCACTATCACATAGTATCATCTAGATACACCTATATTACCATCTCGTCACAGCTGGTTAATTTCAGAAGATCCTCAATACTTGGTCCAATCCTTTTTCTTGAAATCCTACTTTTCTTCGGTCCTAGCTTGTCTGAAGGTGTCGTCTTGACTCAATCAAACACAGTGCTGGGGACTAAACTCGTGCCACATTATAAGGGACCTTTCGCCCACGCTCTCACGGCTTTCTACGCTGTGAAAGTCGCCAAACAAACGTGGTCTAGTTTGATATATTTTATTTAGACCAAGCAGATTTAAATGTCTGACTTAAATATATATCTACTCCCACCTTCTATCATGAAATTCTACATGACACAGGTGGTTTCAAACTCTTCCCATATAAGGGATGGACATCATCGCTTTTTAGATGACTCATGTCTGTAATTTATAACAAACCCCTCAGTTTAATTCGTTATTATAAATGTTAACAAGCGTGAGTCCACCCGCGGTAATGTTGCATCATATTTCTGTCACGTCGAAAGTATATTTGCAGTTTATCTCAGAAATGTCAATAAGAGAAGTATAGGTGCCAAGATTGGTGTGAGCAAGATAAGTTCACGTCCATGTTTGTTTTTCACAGGTAAAGCAGACGTATCTGTCTGCTTCTAGCTGGGATGTTAACGTTATCTCTATCCATGGTAGGTCAGGCAAAATAACGACGTGAAACACGAGTCATGCGTTCCAATATGAGAGAAAATATGGGTAACGGAGAAATGAATTGAAGGCACAATATGCAGAAAAATGCAGGTACAACACGATAAAAGGAACTGCACGGTCATTTTGTGACAACCAGGAGCTTCCTTTTTCATCGATGATGAGAAATCTGGATCAGGGAAATAACGTTTTGGAATCCTGAGATAGATCTCCGCCTAACATCAACCCTTTTCCAACACCTAGAGAAATCAGGGAGTGACTGGTTGCAGTCATAGATCCAGCTAAGTGAAACCACCAAGAACCAGCCCCACAACTCAACTTTATAAAAATCCTAATGATGAATAATCAATAACTATATTTTTGTTTTCTATCTAACTTTCATCTCGCGACACTAGGGGCTCGTTCGTCCAGGATCACCCATCTCACCACAGTGTCTCAGAACAAGTTCGAGTTGGTGCTTATAGGTCAGGGGTTAATGTCCATTTTTTTACCTGCCTGCTTGTGTGGTCTGTCAATCAACAATATGGCCATACTAATACATCAGACCAGAAGGTCATTTATATTTGGATATGCGCCCTAATATAGCCAACTACGTTGAATGGCACGCGCCTCGCCAAAACGAGGCAACATCTTATTTTTGTTAAAAATGACCACACTGTTAATTAAAAGAAAAAAATCTCGACATAATTGTCGTGGGGTACTTTTGAGGAGAAGGACAGGTTGGATGGATTGGAAGAATAAAGATAATAATGTCTTATAGATAGTCTATGAGTTCGAAGAAACTGCCTCTCCTCGGGAAATAGTGTACTAGAAATTTATCGCGCGCTTAGAAGATTATTTGTTTTAAAGTATGATTATGTTGTTATGGGTTTTCTATCTTTTTCTCTAGATTGATCACCTTTTGCAATCCCAGCAATAACGAAATCTTTCAGAGTTTCCATACTCGGTTCTTAAACTTCCAGACAGTTTGATGAGACATTTTTTTAAAGTAAATCTTGTGGTGGTCCGGTACGGCCTAGCTAACATAATTACATGAAAGAAAGCCTACCCAAGATCATTTGATTATTATCATCAAATTAACTCTGTAAGATAAACTGGAAGATGAACAGCGCCAGTAGCGATATCATATTTACTGTTTACTGTGAGAGAGTACATATTTTCCTGACTGTGAATGAGCCTAGTTTTTTCCTCAATTGGATTTAATAAAACTATCATCACGCATTGAAGGAATTTTACCATAGCGGAGGATTAAAAGAGACCACTTCATTTTCACCCCTGTGCCGAACTGTGTTAGTGCCATCCCATAGACTCCTTTTATATATATAATAAAAACACGAGAACTCTTAGTCTTCAAGTCTTGCGATAAGTGAGAATATTTGTCACCAACAAACCCTCGCAAACATCTGGGGCGGGACATCGAAGGACTAGACAGTTCATATGTCAAAGAATACTTGCTGTTTTTTTATATACTTTTATGGATCGTCTGAGGCTGCATTCGGTAAGTGTGTGAGTATATGAGTGTGGATCCTCACGCGTGTGCATGAATGACAGGAAATTAATTCTTTTGTGTAACCATTTTGTTAACTTGCTTACCTGGTAATATATATCTTTTCTGTATACCCTACATTGTTCCTTTAAGTGGGATAGTTGATAATTTGTTAACTATGTTTAAAACCCCCTCCTTTTCATTTGCTTAGTAAAGGGAAGAACAATTGGGAAGAACAGGATTTCTTTCTATCACCTATACATAACGTTGTAACCCCTCTTTCAGAGTAATTAACTTCACTGTTAGGTTAACGTACCTATGTTCCTGATATTATCTATCTCTGGACTGGGTTTATCTTTGTCTAATAAGCGGGAAGGGCTTAGTCGATACCAATCTTCTTCACCCCTCCCAAACTTGTTATTTGCATTTGTGTACTTATGATAATTTATGTAATACCTGATATTTGTTAGTGATTGATGTTTTAAAGTGAATAAAAGCACATAAACTCATTTAGTACGGTGTTGGACATACCCACAGCCCAACATTTCCCCTATTCGTTTAATATAGTTTGTATCTACATCGTCTGTGTGTGTGAAAAACGCCAAATCGGTGTGCGCGCAGATGCGAGTCTGGAAAACTGGCAAATAATTGTTTGACCAGGAGAGCGGAAGAGAAGATTGAGAGAAGCGATTTGTCGTAAATAAGTCTGTCTTTACTCTCCTCCAGCACGCTGTGAAGCAACTATTTAATATCTACATTTTCTATCACTGAGCTTTCCATCATCATTTTCCACTCTAAACCGGACCACTATTTCTACGACTCTTTTCTCTCAAAATAAATTTACGACAATATTTGGCTGGCTCGCCGGGATTATTTTGAGATACATTTGATGCACACATATTTGTGAGCTGGTTCTGTGATCTTGAGCTACATTTGAGGCAATCGCATAGCCGGGTTAAAGATATTTTGAGTCTGATTTAGTCTGGGTCTAACTAGGTAGAGTGTGAATGATTTGTCTTGTGAATTAGGGAAATAAATAAATAATTACACCCCTAGACAAACGTTCTTTAAGTATTTGGGTTGTCCACACACCATATTTACAGGTTGTTTTCTCTCCACAGCAGTAGAAAAAACAGATAAACAAAAATATTTGCTATTTTAATTATTCTCTGGCGGAGATAATTCAATTTCTTTCTTTATAAGAGTTGCTGGGATTGCGTGATTGTTTTACAGTCACTAAGGTTTTTGAAGTTAAAAAGAGTTGAGCTTAGCTAAAGACGGATTGTTCTGATTTTTAAAAATTAAGTTAACAACGTCTCATCTCAATAATTGACTTTAGGGACGGAGTTTGTTGTCAGAGATTTAAAATTTAGGGAAAAAAATTTTTTTTTTCTTTTAAATTGTTTTAATTTAAATTTTTCTTTACTGTTAGTAAAAGTAGATTCTTTTCCAGTGTAACTTACCATTTAGTGGCATAGTCGCTTGCGTTTAGAGCCTTAATTGCCAGATAATAGCAGCGATAAGTTTGCACAGTACAGGTAGGAGGTAACTCAAGTAAATTTTTTTTTTACTTTGGTTTTTTTTCGTAGCGGCTTTGAGTTTTCCCCTTCTTGTTCCATCTTACTATTCTCTAGTCTTAGAAGCATCCAGTTCTTTGACAATGGCAGAGAGAATTAGGATAAGATCCCTTTTGAGGCAAGAGGCCAAGGACTCAGGACTAGACACAGAAGCTGCGAATCTGTTTATCAACCAGGAACTTCAAAGGTATGACGCGGAGGAAGAGAGGGCAGAAGCTAGGAAGAAAGAAGCGGACGATCGTCAATTGGAGCAGAAGAAAATTGAGGCAGAGATGGACGCCCGCAGGGAAAGAGAGAAGGAGAGACAACGTGAAGAGAGAGACAAGGAAAGACAGCATGAATTAGCGCTCAAGGCTTTAGAGAGTCGGAGTGCCTCTACTTCAAATAATGGAGAGCCGTCTTCGCCCCAGTCTCAAACAATGGATCTCTCCAGCACTCAGTCTGCCCAATTAACTGCTATGTCGTTTTCTTTAGAATCTTTTCCTAGCCCTAACGAAAAAATTGACAGCTACCTAGAAAAATTCGAGAGACTCGCGAATCTTTATGGGTTAGAGAGTACCCGCTGGGCGCTCAAACTTTCAACGTCACTGAAAGGCAATGCTTATGACGTGTACACAAAGCTGGGACCGAATCAACATGATTATGACCTGTTGAAGAAGGCCTTACTACAGCAGTTTGAGATGACTGCCCGAAAGTTTCTGCAGTTGTTCAGAAACAGCCGAAAAGAGAGCACGGAAACATTTCCCCAGTTCTCTTCACGTCTCACGGGTTATCTGACAAAGTGCATTGAATTATCTGACCTACCTCTTTCATATGAGGGACTCCTCGAACTTGTTCTTGTGGAGCAGATAAAATCCACTTTGTCGAATGAAACTCGTAGATTTTTGGCTGAACAGGGGGCAGTCAGGCTTGAAGACATACTCAATAAAGCCGAACGCTATAGCAATGCAATGGCCGAACTTCCCAGCACTAAACGTAAACCCACCGATGAGCCATCTCGAAAACAGAATCTAGAGCAGGCATCCTATTCTTCCACTTCCTCTCAACATTATAACCAACGAGATAACAATACCCAGAAACCTCCCCAGGAAAAATCGAAATTCTACAAAACCCGATACCCCCCCAACAACAATTCTGATCAACCCAACAAGCCTACGTGGCAGCGCGGCCACCAAGGTCAAGGAAAAGGGAAGACCCCTACACCAGGAACGTCTGATCAGGGCAAACAAACCGGTGCAAACCGCATTGGATGTTTGCATACAGCCTCGAAAGGTAGAGTCAATGTCAGTGATTCTCAACCTGAGGGGGACCGACCCTCAACTCGAGGAACTGTAATTTTGAACGGTACCTCTACTACTTGTCTTTTTGACACTGGATTAAGTTTTGATTGTATTGTCGCGGGGCACCTAGTCAAACCCGGTCAGGAGACAGAGGAAACCGTCAAACTTAGTGGAGTTTTCAGGAGTGATGCACCCAGGACGCTTCCTATCGCACTGGTAGAAATACACTCTGATTTTGTCAGAGGAGTTATTAAAGCGGCCATAATGGATGATCCGATCTACCCAGTTATCCTGGGATGTAGATATGTGTTCATTGGGAGACCTAAGGAGCCGATTGTGGCAGCGGTAACCACAAGAGGGCAAGCCAAGAAGGAGAGGGAGCCTGCGCCAAATTTGTTGCCGAATGAACTGAAGGAGGCGCAACAAAAGGACCCTACTCTGGCGCCCTGCTTTAAAAAAACTGCCCATGGCTAAGGACCCCAGACACAACGGAGACATCTTTTCTAAGGATGGTGTATTGTATCGTAGAACGGGCAACCCGGACACGGGGAATAACCAGCTCCTAGTACCGACGCAGTACAGAAACCAGATCTTAGAAATGGGGCACTCTCTTCCCTTTAGCGGACATATGGGACAAAACGCCACTATTCAGCGAATAAAAAACCACTATTGGTGGCCAGGAATGAACTCTGACATTGTCAGGTATGTGAAATCCTGCGCCCAGTGCCAACGGGTAGCACCCAAGCACTTGACACCCCCAGTACCTATGGGGCAAATGCCAATAGTAGGGACTCCATTTGAACGGGTTGCTGTCGACATTATTGGTCCTCTGGAAAAGACCAAAAGAAGGAACAGGTTCATCCTGACCTTAGTTGACACTTGCACTATGTGGGCCGAAGCCGTACCGCTACCATGCACTAATTCCAAGCATGTCGCAGAAGCCCTTGTGCAAATTTTTACACGGTTGGGATTCCCTCAACAAGTTTTGACGGACAATGGATCCCAATTCCGTAGCCTGTTAATGGAGGAGATCTTTAAGATCTTGAGGGCCAAACATATCCACACAAGTCCCTACCATCCGGCCGGAAATGGGCTCGTGGAACGTTTTAACGGTACCCTCACCATGATGTTACGTAAGCTGGGTCAGGAGAAACCGGAAGACTGGGACCAATATATATCGGCTGCCTTATTCGCCTACCGAGAGGTACCCCAAGCGTCTACGGGTTTTGCGCCAGCTACACTTTTATTTGGCAGACCTATTAAGGGGCCACTAGAAGCCTTACTTCGGTCCCTGACAGACCAGAAGGCTGACGAGACAGTCGTCTCTGCAAGCAAGTACGTATCTGAGCTTAAGGAAAGGCTAAAGCTAGGATGGGATCTAGCTACTACCAACCTTAAGAAAGCCCGCGCTAAAATTACTAAAAGATACAACAAAGCTGCAAAAGAGAGAGAACTACAACCAGGGGAGAAAGTCCTATTGCTACTTCCAACCGGAAGCAATAAACTTCGCATCGGATGGCAAGGACCGTTTACCGTCCTTAAAAAGATCTCACGTACCAACTACAAGATCTCCATCAAAGGAAAGGAGAAGGTCTTCCACATAAATCTGCTAAAGAAATATTTGGAAAGACCGGTGCCATCCTCCGAGCATCTCCTGGCTGTCGCCATAGCAACGGAAGACGAGGAAGATGATGATGGTTGCATGGAGTATCCATTGCAACCCACAGAATCCTTTAAAGATGTCAAGTTCGGCGACAATCTCTCACCAGAACAACAAACAGAAACCAGGGCTCTACTAAAACAGTACAGTGCAGTCTTAACGGATGTACCTGGTCGAACAAATCTCATTGAATTTGATATGAAATTAACAAACGAGACCCCTGTTCAAACCAGAGTTTACCCCATCCCGTACGCTAAAGCTGATGCACTTCGCGGAGAAATAGACAAGCTGCGTCAGGCAGGAATTATCAGTGAGTCTACATCTCCTTACAGCTCGAGTGTAGTGCTGTTGCAGAAGCCCAATAAGGAAGTTCGGCTGTGCATTGATTACAGGTTGCTAAACGCGGTAACGGAATTCCAGCCCGAACCTCTCCAAACTGTTTCTGAGTTGTTCACCAAGCTCAGCAAAGCAAAGATCTTCTCCAAGATTGACCTCAGCAAAGGTTATTATCAAATACCAGTCAAGGAGGAAATTAAACCTTTGTTAGCTTTCAGCACTAGTGAAGGACATTACACATTTAACGTGATGCCGTTCGGTTTGCATAACGCACCAGGAGTGTTCACCAGGATGATGAGGAAGCTTCTACAACCTTTGCAAAGTCCCCATATCCATAATTTCATGGATGACATCTTAATTGCATCGGAAACCTATGAAGAACATATTGCTACGGTTGCTATGCTCCTCAGGAGACTACAGGAAACGGGTCTCACAGCCAGACCTAGCAAATGTCTCATCGGGTTTGAACAGTTAGACTTCCTGGGGCACACTATTTCTCACGGATGCAGTTGGCCTATTAAGAAGAACGTGGAGAAAATAATGGCAGCAAAAAGACCCCGAACGAAGAAAGACGTTCGTTCCTTCATATCGCTATGTGCATACTATCAGAAGTACATCCAGAACTTCAACGGACTGACGGCACCTCTGACTGACCTCACAAAGAAAGGTTGTCCTGATAAGGTCATATGGGATCAAAAGTGCGAACACGCGTATAGCACTTTGAAAGGACAGTTGTCTGCATACCCCATTTTGAGGTTGCCTGACCTCAAGAAACCTTTTGTACTGAGAGTCGACGCGTCAGGTCAGGGCATCGGGTCAACACTGCTTCAAGCCGATGACAGTGACCTGAACATGCTATTTCCAGTTGCCTATGGCAGTCGGAAATTAAATAAAGCGGAACGGAACTACAGCGTAGTTGAAAGGGAATGTCTTGCTCTGATTGACGGTATCAGACGCCATCATGAGTTTCTTTATGGTACATCTTTCACGGTGCAAACAGACCACGCTCCGTTAGCATTTCTTGGTGCCAATAAAGAATTTAACGCAAGGATCATGCGTTGGGCGCTTCTTTTAAGCGTTTATTCTTTCAAAGTGGAATATATTCCGGGAAGACAGAATGTCGGGGCTGATTTCCTGAGTAGAAACTGGTCTACAGAGGAAGAAGAGCAAACTGAAGATACCACTCATCCTAAAATCACCAATCAGGTCACCTCCATTGTCAAAAAATGAAACATGAAAAATGGTTTCATGTCTAAAAGTGGGGACGATTGTGACGTACGTCTAGTTTGACAAGTGAATTCTCCCTGATATGATGGATGATTTAAAGGGACTTTTAGCTTTTCATAACATTAGAACCCCTGAACATTTGTTGTAACTTTTCGTTTGCCAGAACTCATTCCACCGGGACTCATTTAGTACGCGGCACGAGATCAAAGAGACAGACTGAGGGATTTCAGGGGAGACTATCGGCGTTATCAAAGACAGTAGTGGTCCCTGATACGAGACGCAGTTGCTTGCCGCTAATTTCGCGTCTCGGTGTCAATCGCAACCGAGCGAACGGGGGAAAGCCGAAACGGGCAGCAGCGAACGGAGATACGAAGACCAGGGGGCGGCTTCTTCTCTTGATTTGGCGGTCAGATCCCCAAAAGTTCGTGAGATCAAATAAGCTGTCAAGTTTATCATGTCCCACTCAACTTACATTCCATTTTAGCTAAATAGACCATGAAGACTAGACACGTTATCATTCGCTGGCCAGAACTTGATAGTAGCACTAGCGATATTTGAAATCTTGCTAGATTATCCCATGGATTTTCATTTTATTTGCAGTGAATTCTATTTCTGTGCAAAGCGGTAATATATATATTGTGTAAAGTGATCAGTGGTCTAGTTCATTCATTATATTTCATTGGATTTTGTGTTAATTTAAACCTATTAAATTAAACCGTCTCAATAGTTCCAGTTGTAAATATAATGATCTATCTATTATATTATTTCAAAAGATAATAGATGCTTAAATTAACTTTTAAAGTCGCGAAGGAATTTATAATTAATAAATTTAGTTTAAGTCCTATATTTATAGATGTGTGATTTAACCACTAGAACTCGCGCAGTGTTTATTAAATACATAATTAAATACTCGAGTGTATTATAGGCTTAACGGGAAATTTATCGCACGCTTAGAAGATTATTTGTTTTAAAGTATGATTATGTTGTTATGGGTTTTCTATCTTTTTTCTCTAGATTGATCACCTTTTGCAATCCCAGCAATAACGAAATCTTTCAGAGTTTCCATACTCGGTTCTTAAACTTCCAGACAGTTTGATGAGACATTTTTTTAAAGTAAATCTTGTGGTGGTCCGGTACGGCCTAGCTAACATAATTACATGAAAGAAAGCCTACCCAAGATCATTTGATTATTATCATCAAATTAACTCTGTAAGATAAACTGGAAGATGAACAGCGCCAGTAGCGATATCATATTTACTGTTTACTGTGAGAGAGTACATATTTTCCTGACTGTGAATGAGCCTAGTTTTTTTTCCTCAATTGGATTTAATAAAACTATCATCACGCATTGAAGGAATTTTACCATAGCGGAGGATTAAAAGAGACCACTTCATTTTCACCCCTGTGCCGAACTGTGTTAGTGCCATCCCATAGACTCCTTTTATATATATAATAAAAACACGAGAACTCTTAGTCTTCAAGTCTTGCGATAAGTGAGAATATTTGTCACCAACAAACCCTCGCAAACATCTGGGGCGGGACATCGAAGGACTAGACAGTTCATATGTCAAAGAATACTTGCTGTTTTTATATACTTTTATGGATCGTCTGAGGCTGCATTCGGTAAGTGTGTGAGTATATGAGTGTGGATCCTCACGCGTGTGCATGAATGACAGGAAATTAATTCTTTTGTGTAACCATTTTGTTAACTTGCTTACCTGGTAATATATATCTTTTCTGTATACCCTACATTGTTCCTTTAAGTGGGATAGTTGATAATTTGTTAACTATGTTTAAAACCCCCTCCTTTTCATTTACTTAGTAAAGGGAAGAACAATTGGGAAGAACAGGATTTCTTTCTATCACCTATACATAACGTTGTAACCCCTCTTTCAGAGTAATTAACTTCACTGTTAGGTTAACGTACCTATGTTCCTGATATTATCTATCTCTGGACTGGGTTTATCTTTGTCTAATAAGCGGGAAGGGCTTAGTCGATACCAATCTTCTTCACCCCTCCCAAACTTGTTATTTGCATTTGTGTACTTATGATAATTTATGTAATACCTGATATTTGTTAGTGATTGATGTTTTAAAGTGAATAAAAGCACATAAACTCATTTAGTACGGTGTTGGACATACCCACAGCCCAACATTTCCCCTATTCGTTTAATATAGTTTGTATCTACATCGTCTAAGTGTGTGAAAAACGCCAAATCGGTGTGCGCGCAGATGCGAGTCTGGAAAACTGGCAAATAATTGTTTGACCAGGAGAGCGGAAGAGAAGATTGAGAGAAGCGATTTGTCGTAAATAAGTCTGTCTTTACTCTCCTCCAGCACGCTGTGAAGCAACTATTTAATATCTACATTTTCTATCACTGAGCTTTCCATCATCATTTTCCACTCTAAACCGGACCACTATTTCTACGACTCTTTTCTCTCAAAATAAATTTACGACACTTATGATAAGGCTTTGCGGCTTGCAAACAGTTTATTTCATGTACACGAAGGTATCTTCAACACAAATACCGTATTATTAATATTTTTAATCGTTTCAGAACACTAACATGCAAACAATGCCTGAACTTGGGAGAAAACATGCAATTTTTGCTACATAAATTTATTTCCATGAAAGATTTGGTATTAACTTTCTCTCAACATGTGAAGACACGGTCATAGGAATACAAAGGTAATATGTTAATACCTTGTAATTTGTTTTTCTGTCTCAACCACAGCTGTTTATTTTAAAATAAAGTGAAATGGGTATCTGAAGTTACTATTGAATTAAATAATAGAAGTTGACTGACAAAGCAGTCAGTGGCAAGAACGCTTAATGGCGTCTCGTAGGGCAGCAACAAACTGTCCCCACTTTGCTCAGTCAGTGACCATCCTTCTTGCAGTACCCTAACTCTGGTTCAAGCTTTGCAACTCACTGTGACAAAACGTCTGAACATGCTCTTTTGTGTGATCTCTCACACCTTCAGCCTTCCGGTAGTATCCTTTATTTTTCTTCATTTTTCTCACTCATCGCTTTTATTTGGCATAAATCATGCCTTTTCATTCGTTATTTTCACTATTTTGCTCTTTGCTTGACATAGCATGGTGAAGTCTCTAACACGCCACTCCCCTATGGCAGTATTTGCTACGGGAGTAATGCGTATCTTATTGTTTACCACTCCTCAGACGTATTATCGTAACAATACCCAGTCGTCAGACCAGTCACCCGCTTATCTCTTTGAATCCGTCTGACCACCTGTGGAAACGTGTCGGTCAAACATTTGACCCCATTGGAAAGCGGCTGATCGTGTTGACACAAGCTTGTGTTGTGCTACGATGAAAGAAGACAACACAGTCTGACCAGACATCTATCTGGCGTAAGCACGCAGATAAAGGGGATAATTAGATAATCTGTCGGGATAGATATCTGGGCGGAAGTCATTACGCCAGAAAACACAGGGTCACAATATTGTGATGGACAGAGGTGCGCCGGAAGTCTTATGTAACGATTTGACATCACTGTTGTAAGAGGCCACGCGTGTATATTAAATTTAATATTTTCAAATACGCGTGGGATGAGTAATGATAAACTTCCCCACCCAAACAGTGCTAGATAGATTTGATTGGTTCGCCAGAAGCTACAATGAATTGATTGGAACATTTAGCAGGAAACACAGCTGGGATTTGAAACTAAGGATTGTGAGATATACTGTAGAAATCAGACACACATAGACAGACTGCATTGCAGCGTCAACTAAACACCTTCTACAAGCCAGTGGAAAGAGGATAGGACTTATCATTCCACAACTATAAGTACCAGATCGAGTATTGGGCAACTTTGGAATTTACAAGTAAACCCGCAATTTTAATACAAGACTGGAAACTTGGGAATTTTATCACAAGGAGTCAGAGAGGAATTTTAACAAAAGTTTTCCCAGGCAGGATTCATAGAACACCAGCCGTCAGAGGAATTAACTCATATTTCCCAGACCAAGTCATAAGAGGAATTATACAAACAGTTTTCCCAGGCCAGGAATTTACAGAACACCAGCCGTCAGAGGAATTAACTCATATTTCCAGACCTACGTGATTTGAAGCTTATAATACAGAGCTGTGTCCATTCTAAATCTGTGCCAGGAGAAGTGTGTATTCCCAAAATTTTGGGGTAAGTGTAAACAATTTATTTACTAATGTAAATTCTACAGGTTTCTTGCTAAGTGGTTATATATGAGGCTGGCAACCTCAACATATGAAAATAGTATATTCATGAACCACTACAGCAAGAGCTGGTGATTGTTTCTGACTAGTCGTGTGGGAAACCCGACAGCAGAGCGACAGCAGACTCCGACTGGAGCAGTGATGAGTGATGATTACATCACATGTGCCTAAAGTGTAACATATACTACTGGACAAAAGTTAAGGGCCACCAAGAAAAACTCCACTATGGACCAATTAAATGCAACCAGGTGTAAACAATTTATTACAAAATAAAGTTGATTCATCCGTGGAAAAGATCAGTCAAGTGTTTTTTAATAATGTGTGACTTACTAATAAAAAGAAATTCAACTCACTTTTTCACCTTTTGAACTAGTGGGGCGTGTTGCAAAAACCACGAGTTTTTGCAGCAACAATGGCAATTTTCACGTGCGGGTTAAATTGACCCAATTTTTGGACATTTAAAAAAATTAACCTAGTGTAGTAGTTTATGCTGGCGTGGATCTAATGTATGTGCATTGTTAAATTATGAGGTATCTACTTTTAAATGTTGTGGTAATTACAGCTATGATAATAAAAATAATTTTATAATATACTTTTAATTTGTGTTTGAAAAGCAGAAAACAAGTAAAAATTTTAATTAAACAATAAAACATTTGTAAATAAAGGGTAAAATAATTACTTTATGCTTTCTTCCTTATTCTGCCTGTAAAATTTTCATAATTGAGCAAACTTCTGATACGAAGAAATTCTGATAAAAGTATTTTAGATGGTTCCAGCGACTTCTACTAATCCAGACCGCTCTGTAAATTATTTCATTCGCATAATTTAGAGCTGCGTTTAGAATCCAACATATTTACGAATTATTGACATAAATCTGCCCTTAATGACTTAGGTTTTTTTTTGTGTGTACCTTTTTGTCACAAGACCCAACCTCCACCCCTAGCATGAAAACGTTTTAAAACTTCTTCTTCTTCCTCGTTCGCCCTGAAAAGGACGGTGGTTGCGTTGTGTCTGTTTACGCCTAAGTTGTGATATCTGCACCTTTCGGTCGACACATCCGACTTCAGCACGGCATTTTTTAGGGACCGGGTTTGCCTTCCCATTGCGATCCGCACTCGCTCAGCCAGACTGCACTGCTGCAGACTGTTCCCAGGACCACCATGTGGAGGTGGAGTGCGGTCTTGACCAGCTCTGGTTCGCTGGTCCTGATGCAAGCAGTACAGCTATGGGTCGCTGACTGCATTCACTACTGCTGCATCTTGGGGTCCCAACAATTCACAGACTAATAACCATGGATGTCTGTTCACTGAGAAGATCCTGTGTGAGCTAGATCTGTTTTTAAGTTTCCCGTACCGACGAAATATAAATATTTGTCTCCCCACACAAATGTTTATACACATTGCGCGGAACGCAATCCTGGCAGGAATCTTCGGCGATTCCATAACAGACTTAGTTCCAGTAACATAAATGACATTTTGGTTGTCATGTTAGCCCCTCTTGCGGCGTTTACCAGATTTTATTTCTCAGTCTCCGGGTTTCGAACGAGTGCGCACATAATACATATGCGACCCAATTTTTTTAAACGAATATTTTAACACTTTTGAGGCATCGGCAGTGGCAATAACTTGTTCTCCTTATTAGAATTCAGGAGTGTTATCGGTTTCAAATCATTTGTTTAGGCAGTTCTTTAACTTTACATTGAAAAGTTGAGAACAGAAAAAAAAAAAAAACAACAAAGACGTTAGAGACTTTCATAAATGATTGCTTGCACAGAATAATTTAAAATTTAGTTATCTTCATACAATTCCTTACTCTTTGACCCATGGGCACAAAACCTTGTAGAGTTAATGCTTAAGATCTAGCGGGGAACGTCAAGTTATTTTACAATAAAAAACTTGCCATTGTGGCAGAAAATAAATATTTCAAATATTACCTTTCTATGTTTATGACCGTGTAAGGGACTTAAATCTGTTCGCCATTGCCAATGGAAATAACACTGACAAACAACATTTTTCTTTCTTATATAAGAATAAGTGTTCTTAGGTCAGTTTCTTGCGCTGATTTCAAATTTGAAATCCGTTTATCTCTATCACATCGGGTTCTTAAGATATGTGTGAATAAATATATTTTTGGGAAACCGTTATTTGCTCCGTTTCATTTTTACTATATAACATTAAAAATTAATAAAATGCAAAATAATTCTACTTTTTATACTGCTAAAAGATGCATGACATATGTTACGCTATTTTTCAAATAGTTACTGTATTTTGAAATAATTCTGAGCGAAATATGGCTTCTAGAAGTTGTAGAAATTCGGCTGATCTGTTCTGTTAAGTGTGCGGATATTTTACCGATCGTGTTCACCAGAAAAACTTTACACCATTACTAAAGAAAGCATGTGAACTTTATTTTGATTCGGAAGTTGATGATGCAAATAAATCTTGGAAGCCAAATGCAGTTTGTTCAACTTGTGCAAATACATTGGCAGGTTGGTTACGAAAATCGCCGAAGCATAAGTCGATGCCTTTTGGAGTGCCAGTAATATGGCGTGAACCGACAAATCACGCTACTGATTGTTACTTCTGTTTGACAAATATCCATGGTTTCACTTTTAAAACTAGACAGTCTGTGGTTTATCCAAATATTGAATCAGTTTCGAAACCAGTGCCTCATGATCCAATCACGTGTCCGATCCCAGTTCCACCAGAACAATATCCGTTGGACGTGAATGAACCATCAGAAAGTGATAGTTTACCTGCTTTAGAAACTAATTCTGACTCGGATTATATACCGGTGAATGATGGTGTTCATTTAATTAACCATTCAGAACTTTCAGATCTAATATGTGATCTCGCTCTTACCAAAGGACAAGAGGAAATACTCGGTTCGCGACTCAAAGAATGGAATCTTTTAGTGCTCAATACTCCGATATCTAAATTTCGTCATAGACACAGAGAACTTGTTCAATACTTTGAGATGGATGATGACATTTGCTATTGCAAAAATGTAAATGGTCTAATGGTGCACCTCGGTCATGAGCACATAGTCAACGAATGGCGACTTTTCATCGACTCTTCCAAGACTAGTCTAAAAGCCGTGTTATTGCATAACGGAAATTTATTTTCATCAATTCCAGTCGCCTACTCTGTTCATATGAAAGAAACTTATGACAATATGGCTATACTTTTGGCAAAAATAAAGTACAATGACTACCAATGGCTATTTGTGGAGACCTAAAGGTCAATGCAATTCTCACTGGCATGCAGACTGGGTATACTAAATTTTGTTGCTTCCTATGTGAATGGGACAGCCGCAAGAGACAGGAACATTATGCAAGAAAGGTGTGGCCTGTCAGGGATCGTATGCAGCTCGGGCATAAAAATGTAATACACGAGCCATTAGTTAACAAAGACAGCATCATTTTACCACCGTTACATATAAAGTTGGGGCTCATGAAGAATTTCGTAAAAGCGTTAGATAAAACGAGCAAAGCTTTAACTTATCTTCAAGAAAAGTTTCCACAAGTTAGCGATGCAAAGATAAAAGAAGATATCTTTGTAGGACCTCAGATTAGGAAAGTTATTGCAGACAAACAATTCGAGAATTTGTTACATGGCAGTGAACTTCGTGCATGGATGGCATTCAAATCGATCGTCGATAACGTTCTGGGAAATCACAAATCTGTCGACTATGTGCATATTGTTAAGCAGTGCATAGATGCATACAGTATTATGGGCTGTAACGTGTCCCTCAAAATTCATTTGCTCGATTCGCATCTTGACGTTTTCCCTGACAACCTTGGCGAAGTCAGCGATGAACATGGAGAACGATTCCATCAAGATATTGCCATAATGGAGTCACGTTATCAAGGACGGTGGAGTGTGACCATGCTTGCCGATTACTGTTGGATGCTTCATCGCGATGTACCACATGCCATTCACCGACGAAAGTCGACTGCAAAGAAATTCAAGCCTACATAACTGTTATACTTCTTGTACGAATGATGTTGTAATACTGTATGCGTTGTTAAAAAACTTCAATTGCGTATTTCTAGAAATCCCAACCTGATAG
>JAMPIV010003304.1:152500-299865 GCA_024509875.1 Oreohelix idahoensis
GCCAAAGTAAAAATGAAACTCAAGAGATATGCAACAGTGCAAAGTTATAGACAACAATTTAATGTAGGACATCTAAGAAATCAAGAAACAAGAGACAAATTTGCGGTCACAATATCCAACAAATTCCAAGTGCTCCAACAGCTGGAAGATGTAGTGAATACAGAAGACTATTGGCAGCAAATCAAAAATGTATGGAATGAGACATGTGAAGAAATATTGGGGAGAAGGGAATGACAACAAAAAGAATGGATAACAACAGAAACCATCAATAAGATAAAAGACAGAAAAAAAACAAGAAAGCAGATTTAAACACAAGCAAAACCAGAAGTTCCAAAGCCAAGGCTCAAGAAGTGTACACAGAAGCAAACAAAGAATTAAAAAGAAGTATCAACAGAGACAAGAGGAAGTATATTGAGGAATTGGCAAGAGAGGCAGAAGTGGCTGCAGCCAAAGGAAATATGAGAGAACTGTATAGCAGCACAAAGAAGCTAACAGGGAAATACAAGCAAACAAGTTGCTTCATAAAAAGACAAGAATGGAAAACTGCTCAGGACTATACAAGAGCAAATTAAGAGGTGGGCGGAATATTTTGAGGACCTTCTCAATAGACCAGCAAAAACCCCCCAGACATCCAGCAAGCAGAAGAGGAGCTACAAATTAAACGTGAAAGACCAACGAAGGAAGAAATAAAGAAAGCCATAAAGCTGCTAAGAGATGGAAAAGCGGCTGGACCAGATGGCAATCCAGCAGAGGCCATCAAAGCAGATATCTACATGGCTACAGATCAATCATCAATACCCTTTAGCTCCCCAAGGAGCATAGGCCTTCAACAAACACATGCCAAGTCTTCCAGTGCTGTGCCATCTGCTACAGAGATGTTATATAAATTACTTGGTAAAGTCTGGGAAAAGGAAAAGATACCAGCAGAATGGAAGGAAGGATATCTGGTTAAGTTGCCTAAGAATGGACATTTTTTATGCACAAATTATATAGGAATAATGTTACTATCAGTGCCAGGAAAAGTATTACAGGATTATCTTCGAGAGATTAAAAGAGTCCATAGACAAGAAACTGAGAGATGAACAAGCAGGTTTTCGACAAAACAGATCCTGTACAGACCAGATAGCCACTGTGAGAATAATAGCTGAACAAATTCTGGAATGGAATTCACCACTATACATTGGATTTGTGGACTACGAAAAGGCATTTGACAGTGTGGACAGAGAATCACTTTGGAAATTGATAAGGCATTATGGATTTCCCCTGAAGATCATTACTTTAATAAAGAAAACATATAAAGACATGACATGTAGAGTTCTTCACGAAGGACTGCTTACAGAACCGTTTAGGATAAGAACGGGAGTGCGACAGGGATGCCTCTTGTCTCCATTTCTTTTCTTCCTAGCAATAGACTGGGTTATGAAAACATCGACAACACACAGCAGAAATGGAATCCAGTTGACTCTGACTAAGCAGGTGGATGATCTGGATTTTGCTGATGACTTGGCTCTTCTGTCCCATAACCGTAATCAGATGCAGGACAAACTGAAAACACTTGATGAGAGGTCACAGCAACTGGGTCTGAAAATACACAGGGAAAAGACAAAAATAATGAGTGAAATATATGATGAAAAAATACAACCCGCAGAAAAACGTGGCAGATGCTGCTGGCGACGTATATGCATGATCCATTTTATACTGTCGTACAGGGGCGTACTAAAAGTAATTGGCACCGGGGGCGGATCCTAAGACTGAAGCCAAGAAGCCATTCTTCCCTCTAATTAAGCGACTGGTTGAAACAGTTGAACAAGAAATCGACATTCATGCTTCTTCTTCAATATCCCGTTATCTATTCTTTGATATCCCCTCTACTTCAATATCCCGTCTGTCTATTCTTCAATATCTCCTCTATATTCTTCAGTATCCGTATTCTTCCATATTCCCTACTATCTATTCTGCAGTATCCCCTCTGTCTCTTCTTCCATAGCCCTCCCCCCCCTATATTCTTCCATATATATATATATATATATATATATATATATATATATATATATATATATATATATATATATATATATATATACTGAAGCACATTAAAAACGCACCACTATTCGTATATATACTGATGCCGAGAAGCTGGAAAAAAAGTGTGGTAATGGATTTTCCCCGTGTTTGTCATGAGGTAGAGAGCAAATGGCTGCTGGAATGGAAAGTGTATGATTCAACCCACGGGTTTGTGTACAGACTACAAGAAAACAATGAAAGTTACACGTGCAACACGATTCCCAACAGCTATGACCCTGAAAATGTGTACTCGTTGTGGCAGTATACTCGGTATAAAAAGGCCGTTGAGACAAAACACCCAGTACATGTGCTTGAAATGCCACGACTATCTGAAAACGACCGCCAACGAGCCATTGGTATGTTGGAGATCGGAATGAGCTCGCGGGCCATTGCCAGAAGGATGAATTGCCAACACAGCACTATTGTACGTCTCAATGAACGTTACGGAACCACTGGCAGTGCCCGGGATAGACTTCGGAGTGGCCAATCACGAGTTACTACCCCTGCGCAAGATCGTCATATTGTGCTGAGTCACCTAAGGAATCGTTCTCTCCCGGCAAGTCAAACAGCAAGAGCAATAGTGGGTAGACGTGGGCAAGTCTCTCGAATGACAGTCATACGACGACTCAGAGATACAGGCCTTACTGCAAGACGACCTTATGTTGGGCCAAACTTGACTCACATACATCGTCAGCAGCGCCTGCAATGGACAGAACAACTTGTCAGATGGACGAGACTGCAGTGGAATGCTGTCCTATTCACAGACGAGAGCAGATTCAACATATCCTTTGCTGATGGACGTATGCGGATTTGGCGACGGTGTGGACAGCGCTTTGCAGATTGCTGTGTTCGTCAGCACAACCGATTTGGAGGTGGCAGTATTCACATTTGGGGAGGATTCAGTTTTCACCATCGCTTGCCCTTTCACGTCTTCCGTGGAAATGTTAATGCTGTGACATATCGAGATGAGGTTCTGGATGCATTGGTTGCTACTGCGTTCACAAATTATCCAGACTTGCAGCTTCTCCAGCAGGATAACGCACGTGCGCACACCGCATGCATTACGCAACAATATCTACAGCAGCAGAACATTGTGACGATTGATTGGCCTGCCCTATCACCAGACATGTCCCTATAGAACATCTGTGGGACGAGCTTGGACGCAGAGTCTACAGGAAAGGTTCTCCAGCTAATCTTCAACAGCTCGAAGCTGCTCTTACACGTGAATGGGACTTGATTCCCCTGAATTTCCTTCAGAGACTTGTGCGTTCCAAGCGGAGCCGCTGCCAAGCTTGTTTGCAAGCACACGGTGGACATACCAGATACTGAGGATACTGTGAATGAATTTTTTTATTGGTTGCATTTTTGGTTTTCTCCCTTGCATGCACAGAATGTGTGACGAAAGTACTGAGATTCTGTCTTCCAAATGGCCCATGTCTTTTTCTCCTTGCATTTTGTTCACTATTTTTGGAGGGATTACAGAAAAATCCTTCTCCATGTTTCTTCTCCTTCTATTATTTACGTTTTTTCAAGATGAGATCACGATGGAGTTTGATCTATGTGTTTAGAATGGGGGTGTAGGGAATTAGACAGTATTTTTCTAGAAGAAAGATTATAGATGCTAGATCAGGATTTGCACCAGTGTCCTTTTTTTAAAGATATTGCGTGGCCATATACGCATTTTTCGGGAGTTAAATTATTTGCGGCCATTTTTGCTTCATTTCCGCAGTATAGGGCTAGGACCAATTCCCGGTTCTTTGTCTAGCAGAAACTGGTTGCATCAGAAAGATCTAAGGTTCTGATTGGCAACTGCAGTTGAAATGCCGAGCTCCGATTGGCTTTAGAACCACGCCGCGCACATGACGTCATGAAGTCGGCGCGTGGGGGTCTTGATTATAAAAGGCCTATATTTCATAGCTTCTTTCTCTTTTAATGAAATATTGCCAAAGCCGGGTTGCCAGAGTCAAGTCGATTGCCCTTCAGTTGGACATTCGAGATTTGGTAAGCATGAATTTTTGCGTGAGGACTTTATTTAATTTTTCTAGTCCTAGCCGATCATTTAAGTCTCTGGGGGAAGTTTTAGTTTAATTTAATTCTTAACTCCAGAGCCATCAATTCGATCTTAGTGATAGACTTGAAACTTTTTAGGTCCATTTAATTCCTTGTTGAAAGAATAGCGGCATGGTTTAAAAGTTGAGATATCACCGCTTTGTATTATTGCAAAGTCGGTCGGGAGAGAAACTCGCATCTGCGAATCATATGTATTTACAGAATAGTCGGGAGCGTGTGTAATGTGTATTTTTATTTGTGATTTTAGTGAGAGTATTGATGCTCGCTATTTATATAGTTACGCATATATCTGTGGACGGAAGTGATAGAGGTATTAATTGGAGCACATGTGTGCTATCAGTAATGAATGTATGCAGGAGCGCGTGGTTGAAAAACTGCGGCACCACGTGGCTGAACTACGGGGTTTTCAATTTGATAATCGGGGGTTATGTATAACTTTTGACGGCAGGTAGATGCTAGCGTAAACAGGATTATATGTTATTGATTGTGCATTATTGTTCTGTGAATTCAGAAGATGGGAGAAGTAATTTTAAAGGGAATTATTTTGTATTACATTTTGAATGTGATTACTATTATTGACGGGAATTTTAGGAATTCCTAGAGAAGGCTAGTTTTAGTTGTGTTAAACATTACGGCTCATCAGCGTAAGAAGTAGGCCACAGTACGTCTGCCCAGACGGGCCATTGAAAATATTGTTGTTGCTCGGAGTTAGTCAGGCAGAACAAGCGATCTGGGTTAGCCAATGTTTACTTTGTAGGCTCAGGTAGAGAGGGGAGTTACGTGGTAAAGAGTAAGGAAGTTAATTGTTATTTGAAATGTATTATTATGGTTTGTTTAGCTGTTGGTTTGTTTTGTCTAAAACAGCAGGTACCGGCTTTGTGGGAATGAGAGCGGAATTTTGAGACCACAAAATTTCTCCCACGGCAAAGTTGGGGCATTCGCAGAACCGCAAGGGTTTTACGTTAGTTGCCAGTAGTGGAAGGAGAGGAAGAAAATACGTTTTCCCAGCCAGGGGAAGACATTTTCCAGCGAATAGGATTTTTGTGGATAAATCCTGAGCTCTGACGCTCGTTACACACGCAGATTTGGCAGGCTGCCAGCGTTGTGGTAATTTTGTGTTCGTTTCTTCACGGCCATAATAAAGCCGACGGCCCAGTTATAGATACTCGGGCAGGTAATTTCAGAGTGGTAGAAGTCAGCTACAGTTCCAGTCCAGAATCCAGGGGGGTTCTGTTAAACCTCAGTCAATTCCAGAGTTAGTGGAGAGAGAGAGGGTAAACATTCTCTCTACTGAAGTCAGCACAGATAGGCAGAACTGTTAGTTTTGGTGAATCATAGCAGAGGACAGCTGCTGAAGTTTAGAGGCGCAGTTAGTTGTGTTCAGGAGATTCCAGGATAGGCTGTGTAGAACCGAAGTCTGTGCAGAGATTGTGTAGTCACTTCGCAGTCATTCCAGCTATCAGTGGACTTAGAGTTAGAATTTAGAACAGCTAGTTTGGAGTGTAGGCGACATCAAGTGCAGTGTAGTTCATTTCAGTTAACCTTACCTTCTTTCTCCATACAGGTTGCAATTGTGGGAGAAGGGTTGGGGTGGATGCATTTTTTTAACTGTGCTTGATTTTGTTTCAGGAGTGCATCCTCGCACTTGATGTATGGAACATGCATATGTTTGTTCTTTATAGGTGTATAATAAACTTGTATAAATTGTAGCTGGCATCAGTCATTTCCTTTAGTACAGTAGCTATATGTTGTCTGTACCTTGGTGTTTGTGAATCTTAATTGAACCTTATCCCCATAGGGTAGTTAGAGGTGGTTCGAGGCCATAGCAATTTAAACGTCCGAAGTGGCGAGGAAAGAATCAACCTCGGTTCTCAACCTCGGAGCCAATGGTCTCAACTTTCACATTTTGCACTATATTTCTATCTGAATCTATCATTTCAGTCTTTCTTCTTACTATTGTCTTGTCACTATATGTAGACAGTCTCTAGTCCTAAATCCATTTCGTGACAAAGTGGGTGGCGTCATCCTTGGGATCATCTTTGTTGGGATCAATTCTAGATTCATAGATTGTCTCTGTAGGAAGTTCTGAAAAATAGATTTCCAAAAAAAATCCCCTAGACTTGAGCTATATTAAGACTGATCCAGCTATAAGTTTTTTCCACAGGTTACAGTTAGTATAGATGATAGTGGTTGTAAGGTTGTTTATGACTTAGAAGTAATTGATGGCTAATGGAATTTTTTTCTGGACAGGAAAGTAAATTCGGGTTTTGGGTAGCTGGATAACTTGAATTTTTTTCAGGTAGTTATTAGTCAGACTTGGTGCTAGTCTGAGTGCGGGTTTTTGCGACAGCATATTCCTAGTAGGTAACAGTAAATTTTTCTTGTTCCTTTTTTGTCATTTCCCCTCGTTGTGAGTACTGCTGATTTGTCAGGTAAGATGGCTGAATTGGTCAAGCTACTTACTGCATGGAAGGACGCAGCTAAAAGCATGGGGATGAATGAGGCCGAGACTAGGGCTTACATTATGAGGGAACAGGACCGGCAGACGGAGAGAGAGAAAAGGGAAGCGGAGAAAGACCTGCGTAAATTGGAAGCAGAGAAAGAAGAGAGGGCCCGACTGGCAGAGATGGACCTGCGTAAATTGGAAGCGGAGAAAGAAGAGAAGGCCCGACAGGCAGAGGAGAAAAAGGCAGAGAGGGAGGCGCAGGAAAGAGCTGCGGCAGCAGAGGAGAGAAAAGCAGAAAGGGAAGCAGCAGAGAAGGCAGCCGAGAGACAGCATGAACTTGCCCTGCGTTCACTGGAACTGCAGTACCGATCTTCGGAAGGCAGTTCGGCTAACGGAGATTCTCCCGGAGCAGGGGCAACAGACACCTCAGGAAACGGAGGGCCCCGGATGGCAGCCATGAATTTTCCGATGGACTCTTTTCCTAACGGGAATGAGAAAATTGAGGTATTTTTAGAAAAATTTGAACGGATGGCAAAGGCATACGGGCTGGATGATAGTCTTTGGTGTCTCAAATTATCTCAATCTCTAAGAGGACATGCGTATGAGGTCTATAGCAAGATGCTGGTAGATGACCAAGGTAACTTTGAGGCTCTGCGGAACGCCCTGTTACAGCGATTCCAATGGACTCCCCGGAAGTGCCAAATGATGTTTAGGGAAAGTCGACTGGAGAAAGGAGAAAGTTTTCCCCAGTTCGCAGAGAGGCTGAGGAATTACCTCACTCGCTGGAGAGAGTTGTCGGGTTTGGCTAAATCTTTTGAAGGATTGGAAGAATTAGTTTTGTGCGAACAGATAAAGGCCAATATGTCTCCGGACTTAAGGAAGTACCTGGCGGAGCAGGGCGCCCAGCAACTGGACCAGATAATTCTATTTGCAGAAAGGTTCCAGTCGGCACAGGCCGAAGTACTGGGCCAGAAAAGAAAACACCCTGACCTGTCAGCCCCGGACAAAGGAGCATCTTCATCGCATTCGTCTTCCTCTTCAGCTCGCCAACAGCAAGGGCCGTCTCGCAAGGAGCCCCCTCCCAGTCATAACATGCGCTCCCAATCGCCTAACAGAACACAGGGGCCGACGTCTCATGAACCCGTCAGGAACCGGGGAGATAATGAGAGATATTGTAGGTTCTGTCGGACTACTTCTCATTGGACAACACGGTGCCCAAACAAACAACCCGCTCATCAGATGGCTTGTTTAAGGCCTGTGAGGTTGAAACAAGGGAAGAAGTGGAAACCCTTCCAGTCAGAGAAGTTGTTTTCCAACAGCGGGCCAGCAGAAGTGAACGGGACTGAGACAACATGCTTATTTGACAGCGGGCTTACATACCCCAGCATAGTCGCCCGACATCTGGTGAAGCCTTGGCAGATGACTAAGGAAAAGGTCAATATTGGTGGAGTTTTAAGGAAAGGGACTTCACAGTGCTTTCCGGTAGCCAATATTGAGGTGAAATGTAAGTACGTGTCTGGCACCATCAAGGCAGCTGTAACGGCTCAGCCGGCCTACGACTTCATTCTCGGTAACCCATATTTAGTTTTGGGGAACCCGCCCACACCGATCCTTGCTGATGCAAGGGGGCCTACTGCAGGCCAGATAAGTGAAAAAGGAGAACCCCTAATTCACGGAGCCCCGAGCGAGCTCAAACATAGCTGTCGTGCCAAGGAGGGGGTGCAAACGCCTCTGACGACAGTGATATGTTATTTGCAGAGGCAAATTCGCCCGCCAGCCCTGTTCAGCCAACCGGCCAAACAGTGGTGACGACGCCTCTGATTCCGGAAGTACACTCTTTGTTGTCGGGAATTAGGCCCCCGATGGTATTAGCTCCTTCAAGTGAGGGACATACTGACAAGAGCGGTATTACATATGTCAACGACCAGCGCCATCTTCATAGGTCACAAGATAGCGGTCTGAGCGAGCATATAGTTCCAACCAGCCCTGGAGCCCCATCCGACCAGCACTTTACTCAAACGGAGGAGGACAGTGATCTGAGTATCCGTTTGCCTATAAACGGAGATGGGCCCCACAACTCTCGTATCTCGTTTACAGGAAACGACTCTTGTAACGAGCAGCCTGAAAAATTGGCTATCTTTTCCAATTCGTTTCACGGAACATTGGAACCAGTCACCGAGAGCTTTATCTCAGATTCTCCGCGATCTAACGGGATCTTAAACCGTCAAGTGTCACTGCAGGACACATTCCAACTGACGCCAGCAACTCTCGACGGGGAGGGCAAGGTTGAGAATTTTCTTAGAACCAGAGTTTTAGACGGAGGACTCTCTGGAACTATACGGGCATCTCACAAACTTTCCAGGCCAGGAATTAGTGAGGGAAACTGCCTTATAACTTCGCAAGGAGCGATTTTGGAGAGCTCGGTCCCGCTTCAGATTGGTAGGGGAAGAGCAAATCTAGAACCACTGCCAGGGGCAGATCTTACCTACCTTTCTTCAAAGGTAGAAGCTATTGAGGTCGATCGTGATCCAATAGACACCCAGCAAGAAATCGGAGGCTCTACACCAGAGGAACCCGAGACGTTGCATCAGTTTCGCACGGTACCAGCAGTCACAACTCTGCTGACGCGCAGCGAGGAAGTCGCCATTGCCAGGTCGCCACAGCGCCCGCCGGTCACATCAGCTGACCAGAACAGCCTTTTGACGGTCATAGCAAGGGAAAGTTCAGACCCGCCATTAGACGGCACAGGTCCGAAGAGAGATCAACTCTCCCAACGGAGCATAGGAGCTCATTCTAGGAGAGGAAGAAGGAGGAAACGCAAAAGAGGAAGGTCGAAGAACACTGAATAGGAGGGGTAAGGACAGACAGCCTTGTAGACAGGAATAAGGGCCAATGTGAAACACAGATTTCAGTAAGGAGATCGTTGCTCAATCTTTGAAAGGGGGGAGTGATGTGACGAAAGTACTGAGATTCTGTCTTCCAAATGGCCCATGTCTTTTTCTCCTTGCATTTTGTTCCCTATTTTTGGAGGGATTACAGAAAAATCCTTCTCCATGTTTCTTCTCCTTCTATTATTTACGTTTTTTCAAGATGAGATCACGATGGAGTTTGATCTATGTGTTTAGAATGGGGGTGTAGGGAATTAGACAGTATTTTTCTAGAAGAAAGATTATAGATGCTAGATCAGGATTTGCACCAGTGTCCTTTTTTTTAAAGATATTGCGTGGCCATATACGCATTTTTCGGGAGTTAAATTATTTGCGGCCATTTTTGCTTCATTTCCGCAGTATAGGGCTAGGACCAATTCCCGGTTCTTTGTCTAGCAGAAACTGGTTGCATCAGAAAGATCTAAGGTTCTGATTGGCAACTGCAGTTGAAATGCCGAGCTCCGATTGGCTTTAGAACCACGCCGCGCATATGACGTCATGAAGTCGGCGCGTGGGGGTCTTGATTATAAAAGGCCTATATTTCATAGCTTCTTTCTCTTTTAATGAAATATTGCCAAAGCCGGGTTGCCAGAGTCAAGTCGATTGCCCTTCAGTTGGACATTCGAGATTTGGTAAGCATGAATTTTTGCGTGAGGACTTTATTTAATTTTTCTAGTCCTAGCCTATCATTTAAGTCTCTGGGGGAAGTTTTAGTTTAATTTAATTCTTAACTCCAGAGCCATCAATTCGATCTTAGTGATAGACTTGAAACTTTTTAGGTCCATTTAATTCCTTGTTGAAAGAATAGCGGCATGGTTTTAAAGTTGAGATATCACCGCTTTGTATTATTGCAAAGTCGGTCGGGAGAGAAACTCGCATCTGCGAATCATATGTATTTACAGAATAGTCGGGAGCGTGTGTAATGTGTATTTTTATTTGTGATTTTAGTGAGAGTATTGATGCTCGCTATTTATATAGTTACGCATATATCTGTGGACGGAAGTGATAGAGGTATTAATTGGAGCACATGTGTGCTATCAGTAATGAATGTATGCAGGAGCGCGTGGTTGAAAAAAACTGCGGCACCACGTGGCTGAACTACGGGGTTTTCAATTTGATAATCGGGGGTTATGTATAACTTTTGACGGCAGGTAGATGCTAGCGTAAACAGGATTATATGTTATTGATTGTGCATTATTGTTCTGTGAATTCAGAAGATGGGAGAAGTAATTTTAAAGGGAATTATTTTGTATTACATTTTGAATGTGATTACTATTATTGACGGGAATTTTAGGAATTCCTAGAGAAGGCTAGTTTTAGTTGTGTTAAACATTACGGCTCATCAGCGTAAGAAGTAGGCCACAGTACGTCTGCCCAGACGGGCCATTGAAAATATTGTTGTTGCTCGGAGTTAGTCAGGCAGATCAAGCGATCTGGGTTAGCCAATGTTTACTTTGTAGGCTCAGGTAGAGAGGGGAGTTACGTGGTGAAGAGTAAGGAAGTTAATTGTTATTTGAAATGTATTATTATGGTTTGTTTAGCTGTTGGTTTGTTTTGTCTAAAACAGCAGGTACCGGCTTTGTGGGAATGAGAGCGGAATTTTGAGACCACAAAATTTCTCCCACGGCAAAGTTGGGGCATTCGCAGAACCGCAAGGGTTTTACGTTAGTTGCCAGTAGTGGAAGGAGAGGAAGAAAATACGTTTTCCCAGCCAGGGGAAGACATTTTCCAGCGAATAGGATTTTTGTGGATAAATCCTGAGCTCTGACGCTCGTTACACACGCAGATTTGGCAGGCTGCCAGCGTTGTGGTAATTTTGTGTTCGTTTTCTTCACGGCCATAATAAAGCCGACGGCCCAGTTATAGATACTCGGGCAGGTAATTTCAGAGTGGTAGAAGTCAGCTACAGTTCCAGTCCAGAATCCAGGGGGGTTCTGTTAAACCTCAGTCAATTCCAGAGTTAGTGGAGAGAGAGAGGGTAAACATTCTCTCTACTGAAGTCAGCACAGATAGGCAGAACTGTTAGTTTTGGTGAATCATAGCAGAGGACAGCTGCTGAAGTTTAGAGGTGCAGTTAGTTGTGTTCAGGAGATTCCAGGATAGGCTGTGTAGAACCGAAGTCTGTGCAGAGATTGTGTAGTCACTTCGCAGTCGTTCCAGCTATCAGTGGACTTAGAGTTAGAATTTAGAACAGCTAGTTTGGAGTGTAGGCGACATCAAGTGCAGTGTAGTTCATTTCAGTTAACCTTACCTTCTTTCTCCATACAGGTTGCAATTGTGGGAGAAGGGTTGGGGTGGATGCATTTTTTTAACTGTGCTTGATTTTGTTTCAGGAGTGCATCCTCGCACTTGATGTATGGAACATGCATATGTTTGTTGTTTATAGGTGTATAATAAACTTGTATAAATTGTAGCTGGCATCAGTCATTTCCTTTAGTACAGTAGCTATATGTTGTCTGTACCTTGGTGTTTGTGAATCTTAATTGAACCTTATCCCCATAGGGTAGTTAGAGGTGGTTCGAGGCCATAGCAATTTAAACGTCCGAAGTGGCGAGGAAAGAATCAACCTCGGTTCTCAACCTCGGAGCCAATGGTCTCAACTTTCACATTTTGCACTATATTTCTATCTGAATCTATCATTTCAGTCTTTCTTCTTACTATTGTCTTGTCACTATATGTAGACAGTCTCTAGTCCTAAATCCATTTCGTGACAGAATGCAATGAATTTCATAACAATCAAATGTACAAATTAATGACCAGCATGGATTCATAGGAAAATGAATAAAGATTCCAAATATGTAAACTTGTGAACACTTATATTTACATTTCACACTCTGTTCCTGGATTATACAGGTGGTGCGTTTTTAATGTGCTTCAGTATATATATATATATATATATATATATATATATATATATATATATATATATATATATATATATGTTGTGGTGGGTTTTGATGTTAAAAGATTAAGTATTAATTGTCTACAGATGTGAGGTCAGCTATGCAAGTCCCCGAGTCTAATTGTTGAGCCTAATTATATGTTATGGTGTCTGGATGTTATCTGGCTAGGTGTCTAGGGTAATATGCAATGTAATGTTAATAAAATGACAACAACTACACCTATAACTTAATGAACAAGTAATTAAACAAGGCGCTGTGTAAATTTTGAATGAGAATCTTTGCTACAATTTTATTTACCTGTATCTCAATGGCTGGGATACAGGACTGTGTAAACTCAAATATAAGGCAATTTATTTACATCAAAGTAATTTGAAACAACAACTGTGTTTGTTAATATTAATCTAAATTGTTTCTGACTGGAAGTGTTCTGATGAAGCAATAACTCCTATGAATGGACACGCTTCGGAGGAACGACTTGTATCACCATGTCAAGAATACTGATTGATATAATAATGATGGAGAGTATGGTTAAATGAACTAACACAAGCCCGTGGACAAATGGGCTTAACTTTGATTCCGTGAACTCTGTGATGTCCTTCTCACAACCACCTTCTTCACGACTGCAACGTCTGAATACTGCTGCAGAACTCGTTAGATTTCAGGCAAACAGGTAGTTATTGCCTCAAGCTTGCAGCTTCAGGAGTACGTATATTTTTGTATGTGGCTCACTGATTGTTTCACGATGGAACCCTGAAATCAGAGGATTAAGGCCTCCTCAGAACATTATACACCTATCTCCATCTCTAAACAATTAAACATTATCAACAGGTTCAAGATCAGTGAAGTTGCTACATAAATAGCTATCGTTCCCCATCTGATTTGGTACCCTATTCATCATCAGGTAATCTTCAAACATCCGTTTGATACATTCCTTGTCATAGAAGAAATTATAGTTAATTATATAAAATCAAGTGCAAACACTGTGACTTTCTGAAGACGGCCAGTGGTTTGCTGGCCTACCACTTATAATAATGTCATATTTTATTTCCAACTATGTCTTTTCATTCTCTCCCAAAGTTTAAGTAAGCCTGCCTGGCTTTTAAAAGAAATGATACTCTTCCCTAATATCACTTGTGGCATAACACAAAGTGTTGAGTTTGGAGCCTTTCTGGTGTAGCCTCTACCCTTCAATGATACATACACATTCAATAATACAAATACATATCAATAATAAGGTTTACATAAATGTTTATCTTACCGCATCAATGAAATAATACACATTTGTAGGTTAACCGGCGATCAATGGGCACATTCAGATCGCCACTGATACAGGACAGTGAAGGCACTGGTCATGGATTCCTTGCTTCTGATGCTAACACTACTTGTGAGATTTAAATCTTTGAATGGCAACTAACGCTGGTTTCAAATCGTTTTTATTACTCCTTGTAACTGTACTTTTTCTCTTGTTGAGGTGATCACTGGCCCAAGACAGTATACATGTTGTTAGGTGTGTGGTGCGAGCGGATGATGAACTGAGTGTGGGTGCGAATGAAGGCGCGAATGTGTTTAGGCTCGTATGTATGTAGACCCTGCAACCCATACACTCACATGCAGTAGTCAAGGATGCTTGGACACTGCAGACACGTTTCAAAACATTTATTGACGAGAACACACATGGTATCAACAGGAACAGTCATTGTAAACAAGGTCATGCTGACCGGAAATCGATAGGTATACATTAGGCATTCAGCAAGCTGGTAAACATTTGAATATTCGTGCATGGTCAATACAATGTTCTTCAATAAGGACAGTTCGTGGCGTCGCCCTGGGATTACTGACTAAACGCGTCAGATACCTTAATCACTTTGACACATAGGTGCAGCTTGGCATTCCCCGCCAATTGCACATTATCAGGCTGTAGTATAATAGCCGAAAAACACAGGCCTCGTTCTGACGTCGGCTGTGTACTTCTGATAAGCAGGTTACCATCAACCCTGCAGTAATGCTTATTGTAGACATAAATTCCGCCAATCTGCGGTACCCACAATATATCTTCGTCACTGGATTTCTGGACAATATAAAGACTAATAGTCTTGGATGGCTACCTTGAGCACAACATATAAGTTCTGAAATGGAGGACCGGTGAGCTGCAGTTCACAGACTAGGCAATCTTCTAACATGTTCTGCTACCGAAAGCATAGTAATGGAAAAAGTCGGTATTACCTGTAACCGAGTCCACAGAACTTAACAAGGAACTCTGCTGTCATTCCAACGCACAGAGATTCACTGGGGAAAACTGCCAGTGCAGTCACTTCGAAGATTCTTCCCGAAAAACACAATGGACTCTCGTCCCTTCAGAAACCAGGACACTTCCCGGCTTGCCGGAAGTCTAACTCAACTCCCGCTTAAAAAAACCTGCCCATGGGCATACGCCCGAACTGTCTACCTTTGACCCTAAAGGTCAAACACAATGAATGAATAAACAAGGGAAGACAACCCCTAATCAACCTGACATCGCAGGTAAAGACACAATTATTCTTATGATAAAAACATAAGCAAATAACTTGACAGATGACTCCGTCAAAAATGACAGCAACATATTACTACAACCCCCCTGTAAAAAAAAAATGAAATTTTTTTTTAAAAATATGTCCATGAGCAAGATTGCACAAGTATCACTTATGTGCTCATGAAAAAATGAACCTAATATCAGGTACAATAGACGCATAAACAAAGCGTCTGAAGAGGATACAAATCATCTCCCAACATAGGAGAAAATATCTCCTTTAAGCCAAACAAACTAAGGGGGTACCATTAAAGAAACCTAAGTTGCTGGCAATACCAATCATATATCAATCATTACTAAATACTATAATTATAGCAATATACAAATGTCATGAATTACAATGCTATATTAGCAACATATCACTGATGGATGGACAAAATGAAATTTGTTAAATTATCTAAACATCATCCAAATACATTTGTATTACAACTTATTAGGATATTAAGGACAGACCTAAGTCCGTAAGTGTATCAGGAAAAACTAGGACACAAGATTTAACTGGAATCATGTGGGCATCTGGACAATATGTCCGCCATCACATTATCCGAACCACGGATAGCTCGCACCGTGAAATGGAAAGGCTGAAGAGCAATAGCATAACGAGTAGATCTCGAGCTCTTCAAATCCTTACTTTGCATAGCCGTAAGAGCTTTTTGGTCGGTTTCCATAAAGAAATGCGCGCCCAGAAGGAACCTTTGTAGCTTAAGAATGGACCAAACCATAGCCAACAATTCATGGTCTAAAACCGAGTAATTCCTTTCTGCCGCATTTAGCTTCCTAGAAATATACATTACAGGATGCAGAGTTCCTGAATATTCCTGCATTAGTGCCGCTCCAATCCCAGTGGAAGAGGCATCACTACGAAGAACAAAAGTCTTATCAATCGTTGGTAGTCTTAAGATAGGATGAGATGAGAACAAATTCTTAACCTGATCCAATGAAGATTGGCATTCTTGGGACCAACGCACCATATTAGGAGAACCTTTTTTCAATAACGATGAAAGTGGTGCCATAATGGAGGACATATTCTCAATGAATCTTCCATAGAATTGTATCAATCCCAAGAGACTACGCACTTGCTTTTTTGTCTTCGGAACCGAGATATTTAATATCTTCGAAATGTTTTGGTCCTCCGTCTTCAACAGACCATGACCAACTCGATGACCTAGGAAGGAAATTTCCCTAAACCCAACAAAAGCTTTAGAGGGTTTTGCAGTCAAACTATGCTCACGTAGAGTAGATAGCAATTCCTTTAGACCCAAATAGTGTTCTTCCCAAGTATCGCTGAAAAGACAGATGTCGTCTAAATATGCGATGACATCTGCACGATCTGATAGAATTCGTCGCATCATGCGCACGAAAGTCGCTGGGGCGTTCATAAGCCCGAAAGGCATAAAATTCCATTGAAACAGACCCCTAGGTGTCGAAAAAGCAGTGAGAGGTTTGGCGTGTTCCGTCAGTGGGACTTGCCAATAACCTTTCGACAAGTCTAGTTTAGTAAAGAATTTAGCTTTAGAAAGTCTAATAAGTAGATCATCTAATAATGGCATAGGTTCAGCATCGAACTTCGTAACTTGATTTAATTTGCGATAGTCAACGCAAAGACGTATGTTATTGTCTTTCTTTCGAACAATAACTATCGACGAAGAATAAGCTGAAGTGGATGGTTCAATTATTTGCAGTTGAATCATTTCATCCAATTCTTTCTCGACTTGTGCTTGAAAATGAATAGGTATTGGGTATGGTCTTACTCTGATCGGATTACGATCAGTAAGTATGATGTCATGTTCTATGACATCTGTGTGTCCAGGAATGTCGGTAAGGACATCCTGATATGATTGTAGCGTAGAGGATACTTGACGTTGCTCCTCAAAAGACAAGTTCGAAGAGATTGTAACGTCCCTCCACGATTCCGTTGAATTCAGTGGAATCGCAGGAAGAGGTAAGTTAACGTCCGAAAAAATAGTTTCCTCATCCTGTATAACGGACAGGGATGAGATGTGACCATGTTGGACTGGAGAGTCGTCCGTCGCCTGAAAAATAGGCTGCAAATAGTCTGGACGTTCAATAAACTCTGTTAGCATATTTATATGGAAGGTTTTATGCCTTCCATCCACATCGACAATATAGTCGACATCGGAAATTTTGGAGACTATAGTGTATGGACCTTTCCATGAAATGAGAAGTCTACTCTCTCTTGAGGGAAGTAAGACAAACATGGATTTTGTTGTTTGCAAGAAAAACTTTTATCAGGTTGGTAACTTTTATTAAAGTTCCCATGAATATTAGAACCAAAATTCTGAGGACCTTTAAATTGTCTCCAATTACTTGAAGGAAAATTACCACGTGATGAACGCCCTTGGTGTTGTTCATAATCACGATTATCTTTCCTAGCCAAATTGTTGTTATTTTTGCCTATGGCAATGTGCTTAACATCATACTGCCTGAGCTGAGTACGATGGGTACTAACAGTTTTGTTTTCTTTTACGCACTTATCAGGAATCTGGGAATTCGATGCACGGTTTCCCTGAGGAATCTTAACATGACACTTATGAAAGTCCTCACCATGATCGAAACTTGATTTACCTTTGTTGGCCTGACGCCAACTCCCTTTAGAGGCAGTATCGTAATTCCGTGGGAAACTATATTTGCCACGAAAATTGTTGTTCCCATATTGCTTAGTATTACCATGAGCACCAAGTGCATGTGGCTGGCTCTTTGCATTTGTAGAATATTGATCATCAGCTTTATGTCTAAATCTATTCACCTTGGTAGTAGATAACATTCTATTCTCCAAAACAATATCTAATAAACCATCAATTCTGTTGCGAAGTTTTGCAATTCCCACCTCTGCAACAGCTTTCTCTCTAGAAACAACTTCATGAACACTTTCGTTGACTTTAACATGAAGTCTGTTGCACTCTAACCTTAAGTCATCTAACTGTGAAGTTAGAGTCTTCTCTTTAACTATTCTATCTCTAAGATCGTTACTCAACTTTTACTTTTGAGATGTAGTTTCTAAAACCTTAGCTTTCTCTTGAACAAGTTCAAGTCTGAGTGCTTCCATAGCACTATGATGAGTAGACCTAAGTTCATCAATTTTCTTATCTTTTTCTTTGTTTGCTGTCAACTGTGTTAACTCCAGTTGCAGTGATTGAATCTCAGTATCCTTCCTATTCTTAAACATCTTCATCTCCTCCAGAGATTCTATACTCTTCTTTCTAGCAGTACTTCGCAGAAGATCCACCTCATTACTTAGTTCCAGAATTGTTCTTTTATAAGACTCCTTGTCTTGTCCGGCCTGAGTTTTTACATTCTCATAGTCTATTTTGACTTGCTCTAGCTCACCAATAAGAGCCTGTTCTTTGCAAAGAAGATTGTTCTTCATTAAGCTCAATTCAACTTCTAACTCATTTTTCTCCTTTTCCAGTTGAGATTGTTTAACGGAGAATTCATCAAGTTTCTTATTATCTTCCATTAGTGCCGTCACTTTACACTTCAGCATATGATTTTCACAATTCATTTCTGTTAATATATCAGTAAGAGCTTTATTCTCATGTTGAAGCTTCTCAGTAAGAGCATTATTTTTATCCAGAAGCTCATTTCCAGTCTTCTGTTTTCTCTCCTTAGCTTCCAGTTTCTGTTTTATCTCGTCAGCTTCTCTGTCCAATTTTTTAATTTCAGCTTCTATCTTTTCCGCTCGACTTTACTTCGCTGTTTTCTCTCTTCAAATTCTCTTTCTAACTGTTTCTCTTCAGCCTCCGCCTCTTTTTCTTGTTTTCTCATTTCCATCTGGAATTTTCTTTCATCTGATTGCATCTGCAATCTTAAATTCTCAGCTTCTGCTTTCTTTTGTTCAGCTTCTGTTTTCAATACTTCTGACCTTAATGCAATGGCGAATAGAGCAGATGAATATTCTTCCAATATATCACCAGACTTACCAAGGGTCAACCCTTGCTGGATGAAGAAATCCAATGTAGACATTCTGTCTAATGAGATCAGTAACCTGAAAAATTCAACAATTACCTTATCCCACTTCAATGGGAGACAAGTCTGAAATGCTAGACTTGTATACTCACTTCACTTTATTTCACTCTCTTAGTCTTAGACAAAGACCTTGTATGGTCCTCTTGTTTATAATGTAACAAAAAATCACTTGAGTACCTGTGGAAAATAATTCCTTTATATCCCACTCACTATGGGCACAAGTCTTTTTTTTTTAAAGAACTTGAATATGTATTTCACCTTGTCTCAATCTTTGAGGATAACAAGTCTTTTATCAAAGAACTTGTATAAATATCTTATATAATAATATTTTATTAACAATCTCTATATGAAGAGTGTACCTTATCAATAATAATAATAATACATGACCAAGTGTATGTATGTAGACTGTGTATGACAATAATGTAGTACAATCATAAATACAAAGACAAAAATACAGAACAATGACCGAAAACGTTCGCGGAAGTCAAATAAACAATACAGCAAAAAGTAAAGAAAATGTTACACAAATGTGTAATGATGACCGCGAAAAATAAAAAAGACAAATGGCAACACTGTTATAAACGAAAAGGTGTAAAGAAATAAATAGAAGGAATGAGAGAAGAACAGATAAAAACAAAATTAATCGAAAATCAAAGAACGGAAAAATAACGAAAACAACACTAACTGATGTCGTCACAGCTAAAAAAAAAATAGCAACAAAAGTCGCTAGCAAATTTCAATTAAGAAAATTGCAATCCCTACAGAACGCTTACAGTAACCCTCGATTAAGTGGCATATTTACTGTAAGACCCACCAACCGAAAACCCGCAAAAGAACACAAGAAAAATACACAAAAACAGTCTATAATAGCCCCTTCAGTCATAACTGACTATGGGAATGCGCCCCTGAGGTGACAGCCCTCAGCTGCTTATTTTCCTGGTGCTCCTTCCGACGTTTTCTCCTCACCTCTGCTTCTTGTGTGAGCCTCTCTTCGCCCAATCTGAGGTGGCGCCGTAAATAGCATCGCCACTTAGTGCGATCGGCAGCTTCATCCTCCCATGTTGCTGGATCCATGTCCAGTCCCCTCATATCTCTCTTGCACACATCTTTGAACCTCAGCTGTGGTCGCCCAACTGTTCTCTTGCCATCTGCTAATTGTCCGTAGAAGATATCTTTTGGGATGCGACCATCTTCCATGCGGCGAACATGGCCAAGCCAGCGAAGTCTGCGTTGTCTAAGAAGCGTATACATACTTTGAAGGCCAGCACGTGACAACACCTCAACATTTGTAACTTTATCTTTCCACGAGATGCCGAGGATGCGGCGTAGACACCGCAAATGGAAGGTATTGAGCCTTTTTTCTTGCTTAGCATAGGTCGTCCAGGTCTCGCTGCCATATAGGAGTGTGCTGGTGACGCAGGCATTATATACCGCAGCTTTGGTCTTCATTGTGAGTTTAGAGTTTCCCCAAACACGCGATGTGAGGCGGGCAAAGGTAGCTGCAGCTTTGCCAATGCGGCTGTCGATTTCTGTATCCAGTGAGAGTTTGTCATTGATGGTAGACCCTAGGTATGTGAAGTGGTGCACCACTGCCAATTCATAGTTATCGATAGTGATAACTGGTGCAGCACCCACATCCTGACTCAGCACATTCGTTTTCTTTAGACTTATTGTGAGGCCAAAGTCCTTGCATGCTTTAGTGAAGCGATTCATCAAGCTCTGAAGCTCCTGTTGGCTTTGAGTGACGACTGCAGCATCATCAGCGAACAACAAGTCTCTTATAGTGACCCTTCTGATTTTTATTTTTGCCTTCAGCCTTGAAAGATTAAACAGACGGCCATCTGACCTAGTGTGAAGGCATATTCCTTCAGTTGCATCTCTGAATGCATGTTTCAAGAGTAAGGCAAAGAAGATTCCGAAGAGGGTCGGAGCCAGAACACAGCCTTGTTTAACGCCACTTTGTATATCAAAGGGCTGTGACGTGCTTCCAGCATATTGGACTGTTCCCTTCATGCCGTCATGGAATGACTTTATCATTTCCAGCATTTTAGAAGGGCAGCCTATTTTCAGGAGGATTTTAAAGAGTCCATCCCTACTAACCAGGTCGAATGCTTTTGTGAGGTCTATAAAGGCGATATATAATGGTCTTTTCTGCTCTCTTGATTTTTCCTGAAGCTGGCGGAGAGAGAAGATCATGTCTGTTGTTGATCTGCCAGCTCGGAATCCACACTGTGACTCTGGATATATGCGCTCAGCTAACTTGTGTAGTCGCATTAAGATGACTTTGGCAAAAACCTTACCAACAATACTAAGAAGAGAGATGCCTCTGTAGTTATTGCAATCACTTCTGTCTCCTTTATTTTTATACAGTGTTACAATCTTGGCATCTCGCATGTCTTGAGGAATAGTTGTCTCTTCCCAGCACTGGCACAGCATCCTATGCAGGGGATGTAATAGCGTGCTCTTACAGCATTTGATTAAATCAGGAGGAATCCCATCACTGCCTGGTGCTTGGCCAGAGGCCAAGCTATCAATGGCCTTGCTGAGTTCCTCTAATGTTGGTTCGGCATCCAGCTCCTCCATAGTTGGCAGACTGTTGACACCATCAAGGGCTGCAGGCGTAACGGTATTGTCTCTAGCGTAAAGCTTAGAGTAGTGCTCGACCCACCTCTCCATCTGCTTACCTTTATTGGTTAGCTTCTCTCCGCTGATGGTTTTTAGCGGTGCCGTCTTACTTTTATGGGGGCCAAGTGCTTTCTTTATACCGTCATACATTTGTCTAATGTTGCCTGTTTGCGCTGCAATCTGGATGCTCTCACTGAGCTGGAGCCAGTAGTCATTTGCACAGCGTCGAGCAGTTTGTTGAACTTTGCTTCTCGTAGCCCTCAGGATCTGTAGGGTTCTGGCACTCGGTGAACCTTTGTATTCATTCATAGCACTGCACTTAGCTTCAATGACAGGTGCCATCACATCTGATGAAGCATCAAACCAGTCATTTGACTTGGCTGTTTTCTTACCAAAGGTGGCAAGTGCAGTACTTTGAATGGTGTTCCGTAGATGCTCCCAGTTCTCTGTAATAGTATCACCATGCTGAGGGCTACTGAGCACTTTCTCGAAGGTCGCAGTGAATTGAGCGATCATGAAAGGGTCTGACATCTTGCTGGTATCAATGCGTGGTTTCCCTTCATGTCTGACACGATAGAGTTTTCTTGGTTGTGCTCTGATTTTGTAGCAAACCAAGGAGTGATCTGTATCACAGTCTGCACTATGGTACGAGCGCGTGGAGAGCACAGACCTGAGGAGTGGCCTTCTGACGAGAATCAGGTCAAGTTGGTGCCAGTGCTTGGATCGTGGGTGTCTCCATGACACCTTATGCTGGGGTTTTGTCTGAAAGTAGGTGTTGGTCACGCAGAGGTCATGGTGGACGCACAACTCTAAGAGCCGTTGTCCATTTTCATTGAGCCGTTGTCCATTTTCATTCATCTTGCCAATACCAAACCTGCCCAGACATGAAGGCCATGAAACATTATCGGCACCCACTCTAGCGTTAAAGTCACCAAGGAGAACAAGCTGTTCTTGCCTAGGTATGCTTTTGATAATTGCTGTTAGATTCTCGTAGAACTCATCTTTAGCTTCTGAGGCAGAGTACAGAGTAGGAGCATACACACTGACAAGGGTGATGGGACCTGTGCTAGTTTGCAGGCGGAGCGTTAACAGGCGTTCTGATCCATTCTCGCCTGGTTCAACCATTTTAGTTAGCGATTTTTTGACCGCAAAACCTACTCCGTGTTCTCTAGCTTTATTAAGATCTTTCCCTTGCCAATAAAATGTGTAGTCCTTCTCGCTCACCGTTCCAGAGCCCGCCAGGCGCGTTTCCTGAAGTGCAGCTATATCTACCTGAATTCGTTTAAGCTCATCATTAATTATGGCTGTCTTCCTTACATCGTTTACATCCTGTAGGTTTTCGGATAGTCCAGTCAACATAGTCCGGACGTTCCAGCATCCCAATCTGAGAGTTTGCTTATTTCTATTTTTTCGATAATTGCTTGGTGCAAAATTTTCTGTCCACAGTTCGGGTTAGACCCTAATCCCCATGCACCCAATGGGGAAAGCAGACAGTGGCGGGACAACACCTTATTGACTGGGGGCTGCCCAGCTTGAAGCGGGCGGTAGCTGTCCAGTGAGATCCTAGAACCTCTCCCACTGTCGGAAGTAGCCCCTGGCGCCATGCCCTACGCCAATTGGGCAAAAAGCTTATAACCGGTAACTGCTACTTCCCGTGTTTTGCCGACACCTATAGGGTGAAGCTGGAGTGTCCTCTCCAGGGCGCGAGCTTGGGCACAGTTATATGGAGATCAAGCTGTTGCCCATGCAGCATGTTCCCCCTCTCCACACAGCCGGTAGATCCAAAGGAACGGCAGTAGCCGATACAGTTTGGTACTAGCCATGTCGCAGGAGTTGCCAGAATAATGTCGAATCGACATTAGACTGCCTTAGGGACTCCGACTCCGGATTTATCCTCAGGGTTTACTCCCGAAGCCAATTCCATAAATGGATATTCCCGCAAGGCAGCGGTGGTTTGAATTCAGAGTTCCTTCTCTTAGATAAGCTACCAACCAAGGATCACGAGCCCTATCTGCCCGAAGCTGCTGGTTTTAAGGCGCCAGTCGCTCGCCTTTGCCCCTTCTCCCGTCAGTGGAAACAGTTCCGCCGGGCTCAAATTGAGCCACACGTGAAGGCCGGGAGCTGGACTTGGTTGTCAGAGGCTGTTTGAGGCGCGTGCCATAGAAGTATTTTATCTGCAGTGAGAGCTTATCCTCACTACAACTCCCGGCAATAACAACCTTACAAAAACAGTAGAATTAACATAAATAGCAATCAATTCAGTGTGTTGCAAAATAAAGCTTAGTCACACATGATATTACAGTAACTAACTTGCTCCTTGCGAACACAGAAACAAAATGTCAAGCGCGCACTGAATGTCAAATCCACTGTAGCATAAAGTGGTATTCACGAACAAAAGTTACTATGACCTTCTCGACTTAGGACTTGCACATTGAATGTTTACAATTTCCACGTACTGTTTACAAACACTTGACCTCAAACAATATAGCTTGAATGCTCGGGCGTAGAAAAGTCTGTTGTTGACTGCAACGTGTAAACGACCAGCGGTACCGTTTACTGTAAGGGACTTGACTTGCAGTTGTGGTCCACGTAGCAAATGCCTAGATGTTAACTTCAGTACTTGTCCTGTTGTTGTTCAAGCAGCATTATAACATAAATGCTAGCACTGTTTATCTGGGTCAACAGTTGATGACCTATTTCTGTCCTGTTGTAGCCAAAACTTGCAAGTGTAGAATTAGCGATGTGTGTTACAGCTGTCCAGTGTGTAGCTTAGACCCACAGATCAGAAATGTAATGTGTACTTGTCCTTCTCACGCAAATAGCCCCATGAAATGTAAATTTCTGGACCACATTAATGTCATCAATAATGTTAATTGCTCGCTCTGTCCACCAGAAATGTATCAGAAGAGCCCACGTAACTGGTCCACCAAAAATGTAACTGTACTTTTTCTCTTGTTGAGGTGATCACTGGCCCAAGACAGTATACATGTTGTTAGGTGTGTGGTGCGAGCGGATGATGAACTGAGTGTGGGTGCGAATGAAGGCGCGAATGTGTTTAGGCTCGTATGTATGTAGACCCTGCAACCCATACACTCACATGCAGTAGTCAAGGATGCTTGGACACTGCAGACACGTTTCAAAACATTTATTGACGAGAACACACATGGTATCAACAGGAACAGTCATTGTAAACAAGGTCATGCTGACCGGAAATCGATAGGTATACATTAGGCATTCAGCAAGCTGGTAAACATTTGAATATTCGTGCATGGTCAATACAATGTTCTTCAATAAGGACAGTTCGTGGCGTCGCCCTGGGATTACTGACTAAACGCGTCAGATACCTTAATCACTTTGACACATAGGTGCAACTTGGCATTCCCCGCCAATTGCACATTATCAGGCTGTAGTATAATAGCCGAAAAACACAGGCCTCGTTCTGACGTCGGCTGTGTACTTCTGATAAGCAGGTTACCATCAACCCTGCAGTAATGCTTATTGTAGACATAAATTCCGCCAATCTGCGGTTCCCACAATATATCTTCGTCACTGGATTTCTGGACAATATAAAGACTAATAGTCTTGGATGGCTACCTTGAGCACAACATATAAGTTCTGAAATGGAGGACCGGTGAGCTGCAGTTCACAGACTAGGCAATCTTCTAACATGTTCTGCTACCGAAAGCATAGTAATGGAAAAAGTCGGTATTACCTGTAACCGAGTCCACAGAACTTAACAAGGAACTCTGCTGTCATTCCAACGCACAGAGATTCACTGGGGAAAACTGCCAGTGCAGTCACTTCGAAGATTCTTCCCGAAAAACACAATGGACTCTCGTCCCTTCAGAAACCAGGACACTTCCCGGCTTACCGGAAGTCTAACTCAACTCCCGCTTAAAAAAACCTGCCCATGGGCATACGCCCGAACTGTCTACCTTTGACCCTAAAGGTCAAACACAATGAATGAATAAACAAGGGAAGACAACCCCTAATCAACCTGACATCGCAGGTAAAGACACAATTATTCTTACGATAAAAACATAAGCAAATAACTTGACAGATGACTCCATCAAAAATGACAGCAACACTCCTATTAGTCTATTCTGCCACAGCCAATCAAATTATGTTATGCCCACTAGCCTCTTTTTTTCACAAATAAATTACACTTTCAAAATGGTAACGTTCCCCCTTTCCCCCGTCTGTCTCTCTATCTTTTTCTTTTCAATATTTCTGTATCACACTGCATAAGTTATCTTTTCAATTATGCCTCCATGCAAATCCCCCACTTACATTTGTCTCTCTCTCTTGCTTGTACGCGTTTTGCCTAACGCAAAACGGTTTCGTTAGATTAAATTGTCACTACGGGTAGGAGACCAAGCGGTGCGGTTTTCTCTCATTCAATAGCAGACACTACTGCTTTATTTCACTTTAACTTTTTGGGAAAAAATATGCACTAGCAACAGCGTAACTAAGGGCAAGTAGTTTTATTCAAACTCCCAACCATTCATTCACGTTTAGTGTTAGACTAAGCAAGTCTGTGACGTCTGCTGTCGCCTGTCGTTCTATTTATAATTTCTCTCACTCTTTCTTGGAACGAACACGCCTAGGCTGTCAAACTGTTATAGTTAATTTCAAGGACGGAGTATGAAAAAGCTTGTAATATTGAGAGATGGTATCATTCACTTTGCGTTAAGGTTTTCTCAAAACCTGCGAGACTGCGGGCTATGGTGACGATGTTGGGCACAACTCCCCTATTTTATCTCTATAGTATTTTAATTTTTATATTAATCTATAATATTTTATCTATTTGATCGGAGTATCAGGGATCTTACTACATATATATGTGTGTGTGTGTGTGTGTGTGCTTGCGATTGTGCGCGTGTGTGTGTGTGTATCCCCGTTTTCTTTTTGCTTGCTTTTATTCAATACTCATGTCAAAGCTACTCAGTCAAGACACAATCTTCCAAAATGCTTCTACCACGGCCAATTCCCCACTCTCCTTCTCTACCCAGCCACGTATCTAAGAACGAGACACAAAAAAATATAAATAAATAAAAGACTCGCTCATTTGTCTAAATATAGAAGCAGACCAAGAAAATCTAAACCGCAGTGCACCTAAGCCGTTTCACATGCTGCATGAAACTCTTAAATGAGGTAACACCCAATTCGATTTTTTCACAACGTAACTACAGAAGACAAAAGCGGTACGTATGGTAGTTACATCGATGAGGAACAAGGATAAATCAGAACGCTGGTTATGGGAACATCAATTGTTAACTACAAAGACATGCAGAAAATAAAATGATTCAGGCATCTCGTCAGAAGTTAGTCCAATCAGTAACCGCCGCATGCATCAAATAGCAAATTTAGATTCACAGCAAGGGGGCGCTGATAGCCTTACAAGATAGTCCTTGTTTTGGAATTCTCATGGTATGAGAAATAGAGGGAGTTCTAAAAAACATATGGAGAGGGAAAACTGAGACAAGAGTGTAGGATAAAAGTAGGATAAAATTCCGAAAGGCAGGTATGCATGTAAGTTGCTAAAGGCACCATCAAGAACGAACGTGTCATGTTCCTGGGGAACTAACAATTCCCAGCAATTAGAAACTACTTAGACTACAACTGGGAATTGACTATTTTAGATTAGAAGAACCTTCACGTGAAGACTGTCTACAAGACAATAATATAGGGCATTTCCTACTAAAATATGAGGTAGCTTCAAAAAGTTCCCGGAATAGTCGACTCATGTTTGAATGAGTGATTATGTCATGGAGATTATAGTTTTATAAGTTGGTCGTGACCTTGAGGAAACGACATGGCTGATGTAACCTTCACATGTGCTCTCGAACAGAAGTTACAGAAGTTTGTTTGTGTGGTGTGCACGTAGCATCGTCGGAGTTGAAAATGTCCTTGATTGAACAACGTACAAATGTCAAATTTTGTGTTTTGCTTGAGAAGTCACCCTCAGAGACAGTAATCTTGCTTAATAAAGCATATGGTGATACCGCAATGAAGAAATCGCAAGTTTTTGAGTAGCACAAGCGTTTCCGTGAAAGTCGTGTTAGTGTCGATGATGATCCACGTAGCGGACGACCGCCTACCTAGATAAACAATGAAAACATTGAGCATGTTCGGAACGTTGTTCGTGTTGACAGAAGACTTAGTGTAGAGAAAATAGCCTCAGAAGTTGGAATATCAGTTGGAAGTTGCCACAGCATTCTCCAGAATGAACTGCACATGCACCGTGTTTGTCAACACATGGTTCCAAAAATGTTATCTCCTGAACAGAAATAAACGAGATTGACACTGGCAGGAGACCTAATCACTGTGGCTGATCAAGATAGCAACTTTCTCAACAACATAATCACAGGAGACGAGACGTGGTGTTTTTTGTACGATCCTCAGACAAAACGTCAGTCCTCTGAATGGAAATCACCCTCATCTCCCCGGACACAGAAATTTCGTTTGGACAAGAGCAAAGGAAAAGTTATGTTGGAAGTTTTTTTTTTAATTCCTATGGTATTGTCTACCATGAATTCATTCCTGAAGGCCGAACGGTTAACAAGGAAATGTACGTTGATATCCTCCGTCGTCTAAGATATCCAATCAGAAAGAAACGCCCTGAAAAATGGAGAACAAACAGTTGGGCTCTGCTGCATGACAATGCGCCAGCACATGGATCCCTTCTGGTGAAGCAGTACCTCGCAACGCACAATGTGACTGCCCTGGAACATCCTCCATAATCTCCCGACCTGGCACCGCCTGAATTTTTCTTGTTCCCTGGTCTAAAATAGGCACTGACAGGGCAAAGATTCAAGGATGCTGAGTACGTTATCACCAATGCGACAAAGCAGCTGAGAGAGGTGTCAAAGAATGGGTTCCAGGAATGTTTCCAACAGCTGTATGGACGTTGGCAAAAGTGTGTAGTTGTCGAAGGGAACTATTTTGAAGGAAATGTAGTGTAAATAATTGTATTGTTACTTATTTCTATGCTATACACAAATTCCGGGAACTTTTTGAAGCTACCTCGTATAAGGCTATTGAACACCAAAGAATATCACTATTACATTGTTTACAGTTATGCAATTCACCCACAACTGTATAAAGGTGTTGAGAATCAACATACCTAGAGAATTACACAATATAGTAAAACAGTATATCACAAGAATAAAAATTAAAATACAATGATCAGTAAAGGTATGGCGGGAAAGTGAAGGCCCCGTGGTAAAACATACTGATAATGACAAATAAATAGTGACTTAGGTATCATCCCAAGCACCCCAGGTTTTCTGTCGTGATTCGAAGAAATTTCTGTCACTTCTGGCCGAGTGGTCTGCCCTGTCTTGTTCTCTAATTTTTGTCTACGCCCACTTTTCTATCTTATAGCTCCTAATAGCGCTATTTCTGGCATTGCTTATGTCAATCTTACGTTGGACAGGCTCATTCCACCCTTTTACACGTGGACAGCGGCATCTAGCTATAGATCCTTTTATTCTACCTTTCTTGTAGAGAACGGCTATTTCCCTGTTTCTTTTAGTTACCTAGAACTCGTGGACACGGGGGAACACTTCTACCCTTTTATTTGTGCCGCCCTCGTCTCGTCCTATGAACACCGATCGCTCGTAGACCTGCCAGCGTCGCGGCAGATTACGTCCTTTTCTTGTATCTTGAGTCATCCTAGGAATCTCTCCCCTAGCTCTTACGTCTGATTTTGTTTCATCTAGTGCACGTGCAAAATCCACCTGCAGACTATATCTTGCTATTTAAGAAACAGGTCTCTATCATTCAGTACCACTGTCTCAAGAGGAATTCTGCAACTGAACATAGTGATACTTCTGCGCAGAGCTAATAACAGTTGTTAGTGCAGGAATTCATTCTTTATTCGGTAAGCACATTTACTTATTTAATTCATTGGGGGTTTTAACTTAGTCTAATAGAATCGAGATCCCGTGTTACTTTACTTCATCTTTAATAAATATCAATTTTTCCTTAAGATACATTTTTGTCGTGACTGGGAAATGCAGAATTTTATTAAGTGAACCACCATCCATAACCACTAAGTATTAGCTAAGCGTGGGTTTTCTTAAGTCAAAAAGAGTGAGCCGGTGTAAAGTTAATTTTTACCAAGTTTTTATTTCCACTTGGTTGTGTGCATAATATTGCTGTAAAGAGTTTTTTTTTTTTTTTTTTGCTATTTGATACATAGTGAGTATACGCGCAACACTATTTGGGTAACTCAGTCAGTGTTGTAAATTAACAGCGTGGGCACATTTTACTAGAGTGTGTGAGGCCAGGCGTGTGTGTGTGGAAATATTTTCGCTGTTGGTCGCATTGGGCCCTGCGCGAGCAGACATGCCGGCCAAGCGAACCCGTGGCTGGATTTACATGTGTGAACTTTTAGGCTAACTAAAGCGACGAGAGCGAGTGAGAAGGGTTTGTTTTGATTTGGAGAGAGAGAGAGAGAGAGAGAGACTGTGTGTGTGTGTGTGTGTGAATGAAAGTTGGAAGTTGTTTTGTAAGCAACAGGAGGATGACTGTTACAGCGGTTAACGAGATTTTGAATTGCTGTATATTTTCAGAACTTGGTCAGCACATTTGTTCTGTGCTTCCTGATATGATTTGCTGCTGTCAGGGGATTACAATTTCCACATAAAAAATATTACAAGGCAGTCTACGTCATACTGCCTGGTTTCAGCTATAAGGCCGCTGTGTGGATTCCTTAACCACATCCTATTGTTGAAAGTGTCTATCGCTCCAGCACATACGGGCTGTCGCCTTTGCCATCAAGTCCTTTTCGGCAACACTGTCCGATCTATTAACAGCCAGTTAACACGGAGTATACAGGCTGGCCGACAGAAAGGATTCGTCGATAGCCAGTACTTGTGAAGCATACATTACTCGTGCTATTTGGAGTATACCACTATACATTGATTTCTGTTACCTACACGTAAGCAGTAGCCTTGCGTCCTGGATTATTTACCTTCAGCACATATTGCCACCAGTTGCAGTTAACCATCATATCAACACATACGGGCTGTCGCCTTTGCCATTCAGTCAGTGTCGGCAACACTGTCCGACCCATTGATAGCCGGTTACCTCTGAGTATACTGACACAACGACCGAGAGGAGTAGTCAGTTGCCAGTACTCGTCATCTGTCTTATAGTTCAAGTCTTCATTATCCAGTATAAGAGGTGCCCCAGCTCGCCAGCAAAAGTCCTCGTCGTTTGGATAGATTTGGGTCAGTGGGTGCAAGTATTATACACTCGTTTTAATAACCTTCACTTGCTAGTGTGGCAGCCAGTCACAGGAAATTGTGAATGCATAGGATTTATTATGACACTGTTACAGAGAGAGCTTATCTCCATAGCCTGGAAATACCAACGTAGGTGGAACAGTGTAGTGGTTTTTTTTTTCCTAGCAGAGAAAGTTACTTACTTACCAGGATTATTTACCATAAGGTTGGCCGTTTCCTCGCGAAACTGGGGGCCTAACCCCTTTAGTTAGATTTTCTTAGGAGTGAGAAAGTGTACGGGTGTTGGTGGTTTCGAGTGAGACGTTTTGCCTGAGAGATTGAGTGAAGTCTTGAATTATTTTTCTGTGGTGGTGATATTGATACATTCACTAGCCCTTCAGAGCTAGTGAAGGTATTACTCATTATTTGGGGGGTTCAATGTTGTGGTTTCTTTAATAAATATATTTATTTGTACTAAGCGGTGAGAATTATCTCTATTATCACTGTCACTTAATGTTTGCTGTTGTAGTCCTTACTGTAGTAGATTATATTTAGCATTGGAGGACGGACGAGGGCATGACATCTTAAACAGAGTCCGAGTATGGCTGGGAAGTGGACCTAAGATATTTGATTGTATCTCTTTTCTCTCCAGAAGTTCTATCTCTCTCTCCATATTTTCATTAGTGACTTTAATCTTCTCTATTTCCACATTACTCATTCATATTCTGTCTAAACTCAGACATTCTCCATACTAGCGACAGTTTCACACCCTCCTCCCCCTTATTAACATCATGATAGATACGGGAACACTACCATTTTAGGAAAAAGAAAAAAAAACACACTCAGATCCATACAATTTTGCACTTTACTCAGTTTAAGATAACTGAAAAGGAGAAATGATATTATGATCAGGCATTGGCAGTTGAAAATATATGGAATGAGACGCTATTTATCCGAATTATAACCATTCACAGGTTGAAAAGACGGACGGCGAAAGAGAGGCAGAACAAAGACAACCTGGCGGAGAACAGTGGAAGCTGAGATGCAAAGCGTGAACCAGAGTTGGGGCATGGCACGAAGGATGGCCACTGACTGAGCAAAATGGGGACAGTTTGTTGCTGCCCTACAAGATGCCACTATGCGTGATGGCCACTGACTGCTTAGTCAGTCAGGATCCAAGAGGAAGAAGAAGTTGAAAGGGATATTTTTATTCATAATTTTTTTTAAATGTATGTGACGATGAAACGCAGCTGACCCTGAAATGTTGGATGATATGGTAGGATCCTCGTAGCATCAGTAACCCCGAATATTGTTGTAATTTTATCGTCAACGGGAATTCTTCCACCTGGGCTCATTAGGAATGCACAACAGAAACGTGGACTCATTAGCATGCAACCTTTCCATGTAGATTGTCAACACGTTCGCTACTTAATATGTAGACCGTTATCTCCCGTGCATTCAGAGAATCGCATTGATTTAAGGAGAGGTTAAATCACGCCCACGGATATCTCTAGAGCAATTATATGCAGTTATTTTCATTACCTTGGTCAGTACGCCTGCCCAGTGGGGCGTTGCCAAAGTCAACGAGAGAAGCGGCTACGATCAAAGCAGTGATGGTCCCCGAAAACAGACGTAGCAGAGTCTCGCCGGCATTTCACATCTCTGTGTTAACCACAGAATCGCTCGCAGAACGCGAGGGACAGGGAGAGACGAAGCGGCCAGAGAATTGAATAATCGGACGAGGAGCGGGCGGCTAGAATCTCGATTTCTTCCTGAGTTCAAGAAAAGTGTTAGATTCTAACATGTCCCCCTAATCTGTCATTCCATTTCATAAATATAGAGACCGTGTAGAATGCCATTTTATCATTCGTTTGCCAGAGATTTTCAACACACTAGCTTATAGTTAAATCCTGCTAGAATTCCCTCTGGATTTTTGGCTATATTTGAGTGTAGTTATTCTGTGCTTAAACTGTATAATATATTTGTTTCAAGTGATTAGTGGTTTAGTTCATTCATTTTTATTTCACTGGATTTTGTGTTGATTTAAATCTATTAAATTAAACCTATCTCAAAAGTTCCAGTTGAAAATTTAATGAGATATCTATTACATTATTTCCAAAGATAATAGATGCTTAAACGTTTAAATTAACTTTTAAAGTCGCGAAGGAATTTATAACTAATTTAATTAAGTTAAGTCCTATAGATAGATGTGTGTTTTAACCATTAGACTCGCAAAGTGTTTTCTTAAAATATATAATTAAATACGCAAGTATATATATATATATATATATATATATATATATATATATATATATATATATATATATATATATATATATATATATATATATATATATAATAGCCTTAACGGTAAATTTATTGCGCTTTAGAATGTTATTTGATTTTTCGGTATGATTACATGTTTTTTTATCTTTCATATAGGGTGATCATAAACCTTTGCGTCCCAGCAAAAAAGAAGCAACAACATTGTATAGAGTCCTTCAGACTCGGTTCTTAAAACCCTCCAGAATTTTGATGAGACTGTTTACATTTTAATCTTGAGACGATCCTGTTGGGGTCCAGCTATCTGAATTTTCCAGAAATAAAGTAAATCCAAGAACAATTTACCACGTTATCAATTATATTAAGATTAACTGGAGAAGAACTTTGCCAGAGCTATATTTATATTTTAGTTACTGCTCTACTGCAAAAGAGAATAGAAATCTTCTGAACACTGACTGTGCATAATTTTCTTCACTGGATTTTAAACCCCTCGAAGTAAACCATACCTCACTGGTCAGTTGCTGTCATCTAGCGTGAGAAGTTTTTTACCACTAGCGGTGAAATCAAAGAGACCACACCATTATCTCCACCTGTATCCGTGACCGTGCCATCCCTTAGAAACTTTTCCTCTAATCTAAAACCAACAGAACACTTAGGCTTCTTCTTCCAGCGATTACGAGAATATTTGCTACACGCCAACCTCGCTAATCTGGGGCTGAACAAAGGAAAGACATTTTTCATTTTGTCTAGTGTTTAACGGCTGTTGTGTATTTTTTCTATGGAGTGCCAGATTCTACGATCGGTAAGTGTGTGTGAGTAAATGAGTGTTGGCCATCACGAGCGCGTATGAATGACATGAGATTTATTTTGCAACCATTTTAATTGCCTACCTGGTAAATACTTTTACTGTATTTTCTTGTTTGATCTTTAAGTGGGATTTTATAACTCTGTTTATTCCCCACCCCCTTACATTTGCTTAGTAGAAGGGAAAACAATTGAGAATAACTGGACTATTTCTACCACCCATACCTAGTACTGTAACACCTCTTTTCAGAGTAATTAAATTTACTGTTGGGTTACATTATCTATTTTTCTGATAACTACCTATCTTTGGACTGGGTTTATCTTTTTGTATAATACAAGCGGGAAGGGCAGATTGGATACTCCTCCTCATACCCCCCCCCCCCCCCCCCCCCACCCCCATCTTGTTATTTGTATTTTCTGTATCTATGATAATTTTCTGTTACCTGATAAATGTTGTGATTGATTTAATGATAAATAAACATCATAAAGCTTTTAGTACTGTGTTGGAAGACCCAAGCCCAAATTACCCATATTTGTTTACAATAGTTTGTATTCACGTAACGTCCGTGTGTTTGAAACAACAAATTGGTGTGAGCGCATGTGTGTTTGGAAACTGGCAAATAACTGTTTAGCCAGGAGAGTTAAGGAGTAGATTGAGAGAAAAGGATTGTCGTAAAAGAGTCTGTCCTTACTCTCCCCAGCACTCTGTGAAGCAACTACTTACTTTCTAACCCTTTCTATCATAGAGCCTTCACCATCATTCTTCACTCTAAACGGGACCACTATTTCTAAGACTTCTCTCAAAATAAATTTACGACAATGTACAGTCATTTACACCCTTTTACAGCACGACAAGAAACAACAAAATCCGCATAAACAGGGCAAATATTGTCTCTACATCATTTATGACAACACGTACACTATCAACAAAATCTAACACGGGTAGACCACATATAGAAATCTACGTGTGAAAAAAGACACAACACAAACACACCCCGAACCTGAACAACCAACTTTTGTGTTATTGAAAGTCTGATCGTTTCCACGGGTTCTGGCGAGAAGTGATAAACGTTACAAATGTACGTTACTCCTGTGCGTAACATAAAGTGCAACAGCTGTTAACGACGGTTTGTGGGGCTGGCTATCGTAATCTATTACTGTCTCTCTGCCCGCCAATTACTCTGTAATGCACGCTGCGCTAACATGTCTCAAATCGGTGTTTGGTAAATTAAATACATGTAAATTTCCTGTAACTTAAGTTTCATTTTGTTGCCGCATATTTTTTTTTTCTCTATATATATGTATTTGTGATTTCGCACATTGTCAAATGCAATGCTTGTCAAAAATATGTCGAATGTTTTTTGCGTAATCACAGTCTAGAAACAAAAACATAGTAAATTTTTCTGGGTACTTATAATGGATATATACTTAATTTTTTTTTTCTTCTTCGTTCGCCCTCAGACTACTACATTAAAGACTCTAATAAAGGCAGTGTTACCTCAAGGTTCCTGACATCTCCAGACAGTTTTTTTTCATGGAGAGAAGTTGGTTGTTGCCATATGCTACTTCGTTCACTGCTGTATGTTGGGCAGGACTGGAGCAGATGTTCGGCTGTCATGGCGCCGGTGCCACAGATCTGTTGTACCAACCCTGTACTTGTGGTATAGATGGTACCTCAATTTGTTGTGTCCAGTGCGTAAGCGGAAAATGATGACCTGGTCTCGCCTAGATAGCTCTTTTTCCCCAATCTGGACTTGAATGTGGCTTTTATGGTTGTATTAGCCATTTTATAAAATGGCCCTATGTCATTTTGTTGTGCCGCTCCCCCTTCTTAAGCAGGTCTGTCTCCCTCTTCGTTGCCTGGAATGTTGCAATGGGCTGGTATCCACTGGACTGTGCACGCGTTGAAGCACAGTAAATTGTTTGTGGGTAGACTCATATAATATATATACACAGTATACATCTTTTTGGTTACACAAAATCTCTCTCTCTCTCTCTCTCTCTCTCTCTCTCTCTCTCTCTCTCTCTCTCTCTCTCTCTCTCTCTCTCTCAATAGCAGACTGTTCAAATATTTCACGAGTTTTTATTATTTGCCACCCACATCTGATTACGTTTCAAATCATTGTCTAATTTACTGTATAGAACGTTTGGATTTTCTTTGTTTTCTTTTTTCACTCTTTGTTTATTACTTTCTTTCATGTTTTTTTTTAAAACATACTTCAATTTGATTATGACTGGATATTATAAATGTATGCTGAAATATTACCTTTATAATGTTGCATGCCTAAATAATGCTTAAAGTACATGTGGGAATGAAACGATACAGAATGCAAGATGAGAGGAAGGGTAGAATGTTAGACAGGCCTGCGTGCCCAATTCTTAACTCTTTGAAAATAAAGTTTATTCATTCGTTCTCTCCCTCCCTCCCTCTCTCTCTGTCTCCCTCCCTCTGTCTCTCCATCACTTTCGCTGTCTCTCTCTCCAACCTTCTCTCCGTCTCTCTCCCTCTGTCTCTCCCCCACTCTCTCTGTCTGTCTCTCTCTCTCTTTTGATGGTTTTTGACTTTGAAAGAAGAAACTCGGAGGAAATGCGTTTGCTATTATGTGTGAGTCACGGCATTTAAATACAGCAAACAAAAAAAGTAACGACAATGAAACAACGCAGTTTTCTGTGTGCTACTATCGACACATAAACATTCTGCGCCTTAAAACTAAATTTTTAAAAAGCATTGAGCAATAATGTAAATTTATGACTGGCTACTAGAAAGGGTGTCAGGCTGGTTAGAGGGCTTGCTTTTCGAGGCACATTTACCGGGTTTGAAATCTGGTAGCGTTATACTCCAATCTATCCAGCTGTAACTGTGTACCCGACTCTGCTCTTCTTTTCGGTTAGGGAAGGCAAAAGCAGAGAGGACGGGAACTGGTCACCTCATCTCATAAACGCCGAGGCCCTGTCACATAATTTGGTTAGCTCTCTTTTCCTCTCCGGCAGTAGTTATTTTAGAGTCATTGTTTGCACTTCTTCTCCGTAATAATTCGTCTTCTTTGTTTACCTGAACATCCCTGCTGAGAGAGTAGACAGGTTGTGCAATATTGACCGATAGCCATGTTGGTAAAATTCTCGTGTACCAAACATTGGGCGCGACGGATTAACACGACGTGCGCCCAGCAAGTTTATTTAGCGCTGATATGGCTATTGTGATTCACTAATTACTGTCGTGAAGAGTCACAGCCCAGATGGTTAAACGAGAGTCGGTGTTTGCACAAGGATGGGGAGATAAATTATCCGTCCGCGGACATATTACAGACATGCACCTGAAAGACGGAATGTTGTAATAGCTTCCGGACAGAAGTGTTACGAAGACATTATTTGTGATAATTTAGGGAGTTGTAGTGTAACTATTACCGCGAATCGATGGATATACCAATTCCATATTTGGAAAGTGACCTGTTAAATAAATAACACGCAGAACTTTCCTATGAGGAAATTTTTCGAATAGACCCCATCAAACCACGCATGACTGTAACTACTGGTCGGCATTCCAGATGTAAACATAACAACATTTCTGATTGGAGCCTGGTCTAATAGTAAACAAGAACGTGTGTGTGACGAAAGTTGCAATATAACCTGACATTTTAGTCGGGTGAAAGCACTGTGAAATTCAACTCGTCAAGAGAGCAGCCAGACAGCCAGAGTAAAGAATAAGATCAGAATTCCATTTATCATACCGGGCTTTGTTTGAGCATCCTGAGAACTTATATACAGGGTGTCCATAAAGTCTCTTTACAATTTAAAAAATTTATTACAAAGGCAAATGAAAAGACAAATATGTGGAAATTATTACAAAATGAGAAGTAGATATTGAAGTTTTTTTTTGCCTCATTTAATACACCTCTATATGGGCACCATTAGTTGCACAAAGCACATCAAGACGGTACTCGATTTCTTGCCATGTTCGCTGTAGCATAGCCTCATCAATGGTGGCAATGGTATCAGTGATCTTTTGCTGTAGGTCAGTGATGTCCCGTATCTTTGTTCCATACACGATATCTTTAACATAACACCATAGAAAGAAGTCCAGGAGAGTGATATCTGGTGAACGAGGTGGCCAGGGAATTGGGCCATCCCTTCCACGGGTCTGGAAATGTTTGATTTAGGAACCCACGAACATGCAGTCCCCAATGTGGTGGTGCACCATTTTGCTGGAAAATGATGGTTGGTTGAAGGTCATCTAGTTGTGATTAAAAACTTTGATAACCACTGAGTACATAGAACAAATCTGATTAAGATATCTCATCAATTGCCTTTGTAATAAATTTGTTAAATTGTAAAGAGACTTTATGGACACCCTGTATATCCCAGGAAAACTCTACATTTATTAACACGGAAAACCAGAATCCTAGGAATCTGAACATGAAGTCAGAATGGGAACTTACTGTAAAGTAACACCACAGATCGCATGTAAGAGGCAGCTTAAACACGTTGCCATAACTGTTTCTCTGAGCCAGAAGTTTGTGATCCCAAAGACAATTTTGGGATGAGTTGTACATTTATAATTCTATATTTTACATTATTAGCACGTGAAATAATATGTATACATTGACATGTGAATATTAATATGTGAAAACTGCTAGTGGATGTCCAAGTCATACGAGGCTGGCAACCTCAGCATATAGAATGATGATTTCATGAACCACCACTGCGAGGGCTGGTGACTGTTTTATGCAAGTTTATTAAAGAGAACCAAAAGCAGAGGTAGTCCCAAGTTCCATATGGAGCAGGGAGTGAATGATAAGAGAAATGATGTACATACTTATTATATTGTTAACCTTTTCAACCAATGTAGAGGTAAATGTAAACCTATTCAATCTACATGTAATAAAAGCTTTCATCTCAATGGGATTAAGATTAATTCTCAGAGAGGGTAAAGTTCTGAGGTAGATGGGATGGTGGAATGAAAAGAGGGGGGCACATGAGTGTGTGTCGGGAAAACTCAATACTCAAGAGGGTATTTGTTCTCTTCTTTTGTGACACTAGTCAGAAGTACCAATTGAGGGTACTATCTCTGGAAGACGTGAGAGTATAAGTGGCCTGAAGTGGACGCTAGACACCATCATCAGATGGGTCTTAGAGACGCGGGACCAGCATTGTGATTACTCCCTGATACTTCTTGGAACATGTCACAACTTTCAGACTTGACCAGTGACGATTGAACCAGTAATCTGTCTGCAGAGAACCAAACATCAGCAGGAGCAGAAACCATCAAACTATTGGCAGCTATGTAAAACTTAAAAGCTGCCAAGTGAACTGTTCATTTTTCGAAAACCATAACATCACCCTGTGATAAGTGCTTTTTTAAAAAGAATTATTCATTTTAAACTGTTGAACATAACTGATTATTAAATTTGTTATTTGTGTACATACACATTTAACGTTGATTTAATCATCTTGAATATACTGCACCCGTATATCTCAGTCATCTTAAATACACTTAAAACAGAGGTACTAAATTAAGATTTCACTAAATTAAATCAGCTGGGGGCTTGAACGAGCTAATTATAAGATAAATCATTTATATCCATCTTTACAAAAGGTGGCAGGAAAGATACAGAGTTAACGTGCTCAGACTCATTCAGCATCGTTCTCGATTTTTTAAATATCTTGTGAACACTCCCTCGAGGTAGAAGCATCATTATCCTTCTATCTACAACTCTGCCAAGAGTAATCTTGTGCAAAGGTAGACACCTTGGAAGACCCACATTAGGTACTCTAGGTTTTGGCCACTGTTGGACCACTACTGCAAAGCAAAGGGAGGCAACCCGTGACAGGCCCAGTATGGTGAAATCTCAACGGCGAAAATGTTAAACACTTGCCCTAGCTCAACATGTGTCGCAATCCTGTGTGAACCAAGTGTGGACTTGTGACATCTTACGTAAGCAGGTATATTGAACATTAAAGTGTGTATCTATCTTTTTGTTAAACACTTACAACGCACACTATTCTCAAATAATCTTCTCTCGTTGTTGGACTGCATAAATACAATGGGCCGATGAAACTTAGAATACAGAAAAGAAATAATGAAGTTAAACTGTCTCGTGTAACTTTGCAGTCAAGGTAGGGAAATTTGTTTTAGAATCTAACGCCTTTTCTCAAGTGCCCCCCCCCCCCCCCCCTCTCCCCAAAAACCCCCTTCCCAAGCCGTACCAAACAACCCAAATTAATACCTGACATGAGCATAGAAAACAAAACGAAATCTGGCACAACGCAACAATGCTGACTAACGGACGAAACCAGTGTTTCTCATAATTTTTTAACCGCTGAGGGCTGGTACATGTTAATAATGAGATGACAATCAAATGTGAAGTTAATGACAATATAACGGGAAGAAAGGATATTAAATGGACTACTGATTCCGTGATATGAAATATGATTTTTGCGTACAGCATATAGAACAAATTAAGAATAATCTCAGACTGACATGTAATACTGATAACATAATATGCGATCATACACAAACAGTTAAAACTGGCGTAAAGATTTATTCATAAAGGTTAAACTTAAAATATATGCAAAGCTTCTCAAACATAATTGTAATCGTTTTTTAAATTGAATTCATGCTTATAGATATATTTTAAAATGAGATTTTCAGTGCAGTTTTAAGATTCCTTATAACCAACCATTGATTTTTTTCTCCTTTAAATCAAAACAATTATAAGGAATTGAAACTTTTGGGGAGAATGGATTCTTAAGAAGTTTTTATTTATTTTTTAATGGGGACATTTTTAAGGAAACAATACATTTCGGAAATTACCTTTTAAAATAAATTATAACAACAATTATAAATTACAAAGTTTGTTTTCTGTTGTTGTAGTTTTGTTTTTTCAGGGTCTAACACGATGCAGCTCCATTTTGTAGGTCAGCTACTGGTATCTTTGCTTTATATTGTCGAAAAATTGATTGACAACAAATGTATTTTTCCTCCTCCAGACCTTCCCACGACCCTTAGATATATCACGATGGTGTGTTTGGAGGTGACCCCCTGGTTTGAGAACCACTGATCTAAACCGTGTAGGCAGCAACTCAGCCCACAGAAATGTCACTAATTATACTCACCCAGGAAGTCCCATATCAACACATCAGTTACTTCCTCGTGGATAAAGTAAAGGTTACCGAGGGCCTGTAAGTTTAGGGAGAAAATACACTGTGAGTTTAGGGAGAAAATACACTGTAAGTTAAGGGAGAAAATACATTGTGAGTTTAGGGAGAAAATACACTGTGAGTTTAGGGAGAAAATACACTGTAAGTTAAGGGAGAAAATACAATGTGAGTTTAGGGAGAAAATACACTGTGAGTTTAGGGAGAAAATACACTGTAAGTTAAGGGAGAAAATACACTGTGAGTTTAGGGAGAAAATACGCTGTAAGTAAGGGAGAAAATACACTGCAATTTTGGGAGAAAATACACTGTAAGTTAAAGGAGAAAATGGAGCCGCGGTTGCGCAGTGGTCAGTGCACTGGCTTCTTAACTCGGTGGTCCATGGTTCAATTCCCAGTTGAGGTGGGACTTTTTATACCGCAAACGGCTCCGGGGTCGACCCAGCCTCATAAATTGGGTACCAATGCAACTTCTGGGAAGGCTAAGGCGGCCGGCGTGATGCTGACCACATCACCCCTAGTGTGCCGATATTCAAGAAAATATGGGCCTATCACCATGTTCCCAATATACCTCAATAGGCGTCTAACGGGATCCTTTACCTTAAGGGAGAAAATACACTGCAAGTTTTGGGAGAATATACACTGCAAGTTAAGGGAGAAAATACACGGCAAGTTAAGGGAGAACATACACTGTAAGTGTAGGGAGAAAATACACTACAAGTTAAGGGAGAAAATACACTGCAAGTTTAGGGAGAAAATACACTGTAAAGGCATGTATGGTATTCAAACAAGAGTACATAAATGTAAAAAAAATACAACCTCTATGACTCATGGTAAAAGTACAAGAGTAGATATTGCCGTAGCGGAGTGAAGTGTTAGAGACTTCACTATGCTAGGTCCAGCTTCGAGGGGTAGGGTAGTTAGTTCCCTTTCTCTTTGCCTTCCCCAACGTAAGAGCAGAGCCAGGTACCCATTCAGCTGTGCAGATTGAAGCTCGACGCCACCGTGTTTCGAACCTTGTACCTTTGCCCCGAGAGGCCAGCCCTCTAACCACTTTGTCAATCGGACGCTCTGGCTCATGATGGTTTGACAAAATTGCTGCGTTCGTAGAAGTGTTACAGAAAAAAAAACAAGTCAACTTTAAATGTGGAAATTTAAACAAAGAAAGAAAGAGACGAATTCTGTCAGAAAAGCATTCTACGAGACAAGGTGTATGAATAAATGACCCTGATCATCTGGACGCCTTTTCTTTGTCCTTGACCTACTGAACTGGATAATTAGGACAGAGAGTGCCCTCATTTTCCAAATGTATATAAGAACATTTATACAGCATACAGGATGGTTGAAAAGTCAATTCCTATTTATAAGCTGTTATTTCTTCACATTTATACAACTAACTTAAATGTAATCAACGTCAAAACAACCATTCTAAAACTTTAAAATGCTAGCACGTTATCATTACGTCTCAGCGTGAGATCTGGCTGGTTCAATACATGATTTCTTAACGTGCAGCGATTCATTCGTGCTGTCTATTTGAATGTAAGTAAAGGTAAAGGATCCCGTTACACGCCCATTGAGGCATATTGGGAATATGGTGTTAGGCCCATATTTTCTTGACCATCGGAACACTAGGGGGTGATGTGGTCAGCATCACGCCGGCCGCCTTAACATTCCCAGAGTTGCCCTGGTACCCAATTCACGAGGCTGGGTCGACCCTGGAGCCATTTGCGGTCTAGAAAATCCCATGGATCAAACCATGGACCACAGAGATAGGTAGTCAGTGCACTAACCACTGCGCTCCCCGCGGCTCACACTTTCGTTCTGACATGTATTGGTCATTTTAAATTTCATTTTATTTTTGAGAATAGAAAAACTAAACAAAATTAAACTTATTTCTCAAATGGCAGTTAATGCCCTCTTGTTGTGACATTTGTTTTATGTATATTCAATGATACAAGTGAGGATATAAACATTTAACAATAGTGAGTGACTGTTCAATCACACATATACACATATATAACGTTGAATGTGCTCTTTGGCTGTGGTCGTGCAACAACAAACAGCACACACACAACGTTGAATGTGCTATGTGGCTGTGGCCGTGCGAATCATCTGTTGATGAAAGCACAACAAACATCACACACACACAGACTTACAGTAAATTTGTCCGATGCCGTGTAATCCTCATCTAAAAATATTCTAGCTCTGTCGTATTTGTGCAGCTCGTCACACGCCAGCAACGTCCTGTGGAATTGTTATTTTGATGAGTAAGTGAACGAATTTTAATGATTGAAGAAGGCATAGACAACACTGGTGGGTGAAGGACAAGGAATGGATAAATCATAGACGATAAAGATAAAGAGACATCATGAAAAATGGCACAGCTGCTGATAGACACTGCTGGACAAAATAAATTAATTACGAAAGTACAAGCAGACGGTGCTAGACAATTCAATCAATATTCGACCAAAACAAAAATGTAGTTAAAGTAATACGGATACTGGAATAATGTTTAAAGTTCAGATAGAGGTTACGGGGGAGTTGGACAGATGATAAGCTATATGAACAGAACGCAAGAACTCTAGGACAAGACGAAAAGGAAGGTTAACTGGCATGTGCAGCTTGCCCCCTCACACCACCTCTTTTTTTTTTTTTTTGCTAACTTATCCTAAGATTTAAGGCTCATGTAATTGTGAAACAACATATTCCTCGATATTGTTTTTATTCGAATACTGTACTTCAAACTGTTTGCGGTAACACAGAACAAAACGGTGTCCAATTAAAGAATGTTGAGAAGTTCTAACTATAGCCTAACGAAAGATCGAGATATAGATACTTCTGGAAAACAACTGGATAGGAATGTGAGTTTAAGATGAATGTTTCAGCCAAACAGAAAAGGTAGAATTGTCGGGGAAAGGGGGGTGGGGTGGGGTGGGGGGGGGGGAAGAAAAAAAAGGAAGCTACAGTCATCAGTCTAGTTCTTTCCAACTGTGATGAGTTGATTTGAATTATTCGGCCAACCCAGCCTGTCATTTACGCAATTTGCCTAATTCTGTTTTTGTCCACGCCCTACTTTAATTTTATTAATACTTTGGTGCACTGTCGCGCATTTATCTACGTGTCAGTTTTAGTTCTGACAGAGGACGCTGCACACGTGTAACTATTATTCTTCTACATTAACCGACAAAAAGATTATGTGTTGTTGGTCGACAAATAGTCCCCAAGTTTGTTTGAAATCGACGAACGAAATATGACCACTGGTCGCGCAACGCTTTTCCTGTCCGCCTTTTGATACCCGGGCGCACCGAAGAAATTTCTCTGTCAAAGTTGAAACATGACCTCTTTCATCCTGTCGAAATAATGGACGAAGACCGTGCAGTGACCGTGCAGTCACGAGGAAAGTATGTAGCTTTTTCTGTACACCTGCTCGACTTCAGAAGCATAGTTAGAGCCTAATTGTGGGTATATAAGGGACTTCTTTAAATCCATCCTTAATTGAAGCAACGACAAACCGGTCATGCGAAGTGGTTTACTATCTTCTAGTTATATAATCGCGTTCACTCTTCTGACACGTTCTCGGAGAGATAATTCCAGCGGGTTCAATTTCTGTTTGGGTAAGCGACACTTGGTTTATTAGTAGTTGTAATTGGGATAACACTGACTATTTTTGTAACCTGAGCTAGACTGATTGTATCCATAAATTAATAAGTGAAGTGATTCTTTTGCTAAGCAATTTAAACGAAGGGTGTAGATACTCTCAGAAGGAAAACCTCATAAAGTTATTTAAGATAAAGTCATAAACACGTAATACGGTTGGGCATAGCAGGTCTTTGTGTAAAGTGACGGAGTTGCGTTTTTTGTGAACAGCCTCTAGCAAACAGGGGACCCCCCCCCCCCCCCCCCCCAACGCCTTGTAAATTGTATAATTTGTCTGTCAATGTACCTTTTTTGTAAATGCTTGGAGGGACCTGCCCTTATCACTTATGTATCATCATTTTTTCTAGAGGCTGCTAGAATACTAGTATAACTAGATCATGTATTTATGAATGAGAGACAGCCTGAGAAAGAACGTACGTAGGAGCTTCTGCCACGGGCAGAGAGACACTGTTCGTTATGTACATTCTTCGGGCGAAAGGAGCCTACTACGGCTTACCTAGCGGTCGGTGAAAAAAGAAGTGTACAAGCCTATTTTCCATTTCATACCAGGTCATAGTACAATTGCAGGCCTGAAAGTACAGTGTGTTTTTGGTACTACGTAAACAAGTGAAAATGAGAGTTGTACACTGTATGCATGTATCTAAATAGTAGTGGTTATAACTTGCCTAAGGATTAATCAGGTGTATGTGTATATGTCTAATTTCAGACGACAGCCAGTAAAATCTGCTAGTCACACAAATAGCTAGCTTCGCCTTTTTTTGAACCTACGGATAAACAGGAGCCCAAACCAGCAGTTCCCAACCTGCCACACAGCCATCAGCTTTCGCCAACTGTGCTCGCACTGTTTACTCTTTCAGTGAGCTGGATAAATGCTCAGTTATGGCAATACCAGACGTGAGTTTTCAATCAGCATCAGCCTAGACCCGTAGAGGACAGATCTTATCTGTCTCTAAAGCAACAAGCCTGTGTGGTATCAACCATCTATACTTGTATATATTTATAATTCTTCCTGGCCCCCTCGCCAGACAACACCCTGACTTATAGTGATCAACCCGAGACAGAGTCTAGGTCAACCGACAAACTGGATGTACTTCTTCATGTGGAAGTGTTGTTCTGTCCAGTGTTGTGACTGTATAACTGCGTGCATCATATTTATTCTTACCCTTTCTTTCTTTACCCTGTTTTATTTCTATCAATCATATTGTTGTTTATTTCATATGTGATGCTATACGGATTAGTAAAGTTAATTTTCTCCTTTGATTGTTGCATGTAGTTTTTGATACCTTGATAGATGTTTGCATTGGTTATTTATCTTTTAAGTTGTACGACTTAGATATTTATTAAATCGAGACAAAAGATTGATACCAGAAAAGAAGTTTTTCCCAAGTTTTCTGTGTCCTCTCTGTATCTGTGTAATAAAAACATAGAGGGAAGGCGTGCCTTCGACTAAAACAAGAGCGCAGTTGGAAATCAAGATTAAGGTCTCTTAGTAATCTGTTACTTTGGTTGTTGAACGTCATGCATATAGAGAATCTGTCTATCCTATTCTTTTTTGCATCCCATTTTAATTATTGCACTCAATAAGACCACCGCAATAAATCGAATATCGCAATAAAGCGGGTCAGACCCATTTTTTGGGCTTCCCAGTGCATATAAAAGCCTAAAATCATGTTTACAATAGCGCTAGGTCTAAAAAACAAATGTACTGTAAAATTAAAAATACTTTATTGCTAAAAAAAATATGCTAATCTTCATAATCTGAGCCTTCAGCGAATTGTAATCGTTTTGCTGGTGGAGAGCCAAAATCTGTCGGAAGAAGGCACGTTGTAATAATCAAACATGAATAATTTGAAAAAAAGCTCAATATCTGCGAAGCGCAATACAGCTAGGTATGCCTATATATATATATATATATATATATATATATATATATATATATATATATATATATATATATATATATATATATATATATATATATATATATATATATATATATATATATATATATATATATATATATATATATATATATATACATACATACATACATACATACATATATATATATATATATATATATATATATATATATATATATATATATATATATATATATATATATATATATATATATATATATATATATATATGTGATAGGGTGGGCGAGATGATGATGATGATTATATTGTGATATGTTTGATCACTCTCTTGTCACACTCGCACCGACCCGAACAACAATAAAACTCTTGATTCTAGAGGCAGGGGCTGTATTTATTTTTACAACCCATTCAGGGACTAAGCAAACATTAAACAAATAAACTAGCGAACATAACAAAACAAAACACCCAGCATGTGCCCGATTGCTAGTCTGAAGAAACAAATTCGTCTGTTCTCTCTGGGCGGCTGTGGCAAAGTAGGCCCGCTTGCCGGCAGCTATCTCTTTTATAAGCCCAGGTCGAATCACTCAATTTACTGCGCGCTAGGCGTATTGATTCGGCCGCATACCTAACACTCACTATATTTACTTTAGAAGGGCCGACAACAAAAATATACACAACTATTTCTAGAGCAAAAACACAATTCTACACCACAACTTAATTTTAAGGCATTATTATGGCCTTTTCATAAATCTTGAAGACTTTTTACATCCCAGCATGCTTCGCGCACATCGAAAATATGGGCGATAAATGTGCCACTCACAATGAAGGGGGAAGCTGGGGTGTCTTCCCGTGAAGGGGTAAGCCGGGTGTCTTTCCGGCCCTATCACACACACACACACATATATATATATATATATATATATATATATATATATATATATATATATATATATATATATATATACACATACATACATACATGCACGCACGCACGCACGCACGCACACACACACACACACATACATACATACATACACACACATAATTTCTAGAAAAGCTATGAATGAAAGTAAAATTAATGAATGAGATCAAAGTTAAACATATCAAATATTTTGGTCATATAAAAAGACGTAACACCGTGCTGAAAACCATAATGGAAAGAACAGTTGAAGGTCAACATGCAAGAGGCAGACTGCGCTATAAGTGGGAAGAAAACATCATGAAATGCACAGAAAAAAAGCATATTACAGTGTAGCCTACCATCAAGAAAAATGACAGAGAAGGCGTTCAAGATCCAAATCGGCGGAGCTTCCATGCCAAAATGGCAGCCGATCTTATACAAATGTGACACTTATTTGCTCAAAACTGACGAAAAATAAGCATTCCAACAACGGAAATAAGAGGCTTTATTGTATAACTAAGAGTAAGGTGTGGCTGTCTGAATACCTAATTTGTCGTTTTTATAACAGAACCAAAATATCCCCAGCTCAAAAAACACTACAGCAAAGAATGAGGTCGTGTTATAACATTCGATTAATTTCCATTACCAGAAATATACGCATAAAATATACTCCCAAGCCGATATTTATATACGCAAAAAAAAAACACGCACACAAATGCGTATTGCGTATGGTAATGGTAACTGATTTTTTTAATAAAATAATTATAATTACACCAGACCACAAGGTCTTTTATATGTGGACATGCATCCTAATATAACCGACGGACCGTATGTCTAGGATGAACGAAGCCAAAAAAAGCAATGAAAGATTGGTAGTGTTTGTAACAGATGATGCAGACAGCAATGAAAGGGTGATATAGCAGTAGCAAAGTTAGAGCAGTGTGAAATACGAAACTGTAAAGTACAGTTTGAGGTAAATAACTGGAATGAATAATAAAAAAAAACGTATATTGTTTCTCAAACCAGGAAGTCACAGTTCGAACAAGCCATTGGATAACAAGCTTTCTTTCTTCTCAGAATCACATTTGGTACTGATGCGTGATGCCATATGATGATGGATGGTATCCGCATGTCTGGTTTTGTGTGGTGTGCAGATGTGTTCAGTCAAAACAATGTTCATACAAAAATAACAGGGCAATCCACATAGGACGTCAGTAAACTCACGACGTATAAAGTCAATGATTCTTGTAACAGCCGTTGACGTTTTTCTTCATTATTTATTGTGGACGCCACAGTGACAAAATGGTTACGCGAATATGTAGGCACATCAAACAGTCATTATCACAGCAACATTCAATACAGCAATAGACGGTAGACAGCATTACAATGATGAGTCAGATGCATGTTATATTTCATAGTGCTGTAAATGTAGTCAGGTGGAAAACTCCATCTTTTTCTATAACAGCCAGGAGATAACCAGATGTATGAGATCAGTTCACTCTCCTTAGTCTGACTTCAGCAAGACCGACACGTCTGCCGAAGTATAAATAATGTCCTCAAAAATATCCTCTAGATAATAAAGGTTTTCCAAACCTAGTTCATTTAACAAAGTAGCAAGTAATGGTCCTTGGTACATGCATCAACCGATGCAGTACAATGCAGCGACATGTGAGCTGGGAAAAAACATCTCGTGACGACGACTTTCGAAGACAGGCTATGAATCGAAATCGCTCACGACCCAAATTCGATAGAGTTAATGAAAAAAAGTCAATTTACCTTGCTTTCAAGAAATACAGAAATATCACGCCTCCCGGCATGTGCAAATACACTAGAGGTATTATCCCGAATAAACGAAATATCCATAAGAGGACTACACATCCCTGACAGAACAAAAAATAGCGGAGATCCCCTCTTCAACGAGGCATCTCTTTCGCCATTCCAAATCGCTCACTCCACTAGTGGTGGGCGGAAACCGATCGACCAAAAAGCAAGACAAGTCATGCGCAGTCCAGCGCAAAATGACCACAGCTCAAAACTTAACTGCATTCGATACCAACGCGAGAAGACAAATGCTTACCGAGAAAAGTGACTATAAATTTCAAGCAGTTGTTGCCCTTGCGTTATAAAATAGATATTGTAAAAAACGATGTTGCGAGAATTTATCACGCAACATATCACCACCTCCTCCCGATAAAAAAAAAAAATGTGGAACATATTTTTTTTTTAAATATCAAAGAGCATGCGATAAGCGGCTCAAAACGCACGAATTATGCGCTGATAATTAATTAAATTGCCTAACATGAGGCTAATTATAGAGTGTCTGGTGAGGATATACCTCAACAGAAAAATAAATATGTCTCAAAAAATATTCACATCGGGGAGGTGTCAGCAACACACATCACGTTAGCATGTAAACACAATATACGTATGCAAGTTACCATAATCATCATTAAACAGCATACTCTAATATTGTCTTTAAAAATGGATGTACAAATCTAATAGGAAAATTTAAATAGTAAAGTCTTTGACATGTAATGACATAAGTACATAGTAAAGTTAAACTACATGACGATCCAGGACATATGCTCTGGTATTCCGAGGGTAAGTAAACAATCTAGAACTCGTCATGCTTGATACTAGTAAGGTAAGTCCTCAGCTCAACAATGACATTCTGAGAAAGTACAAGCAATATAATGCTAATTAATAACTAATATGCTTCATAAGGTACAATACATTATTAATAATTGTGGCTGTTTAGTAAACTAACGGCCCTTATATTAACTACTCAGTCCTCCTCTATCATCTTAAAAAACGAACAGAAGAAGATGACAACAAAGCACGATAGTGTGTACATATAGAGTAAGTACAGATGTGCTAATCTATTGTAGAAATATAGGTGTGTTATGACTCTGTAATATATGGAAATATAGGACAGAAGTATTAGTTGGAGTCATGTGGGCATCTAGACAAAATGTCAGCCATCACATTATCCGCACCACGGATAGCTCGTACCGTGAAGTGAAAAGGTTGAAGAGCTATAGCATATCGAGTGGATCTCGAACTCTTCAAATTCTTAGTCTGAATAGCTGTAAGAGCTTTCTGATCAGTCTCTAGAATGAAATGTGCGCCCAGGAGGAATCTTTGTAGCTTTAGAATTGACCAAACCATCGCTAACAACTCACGGTCTAAAACCGAGTAGTTCCTCTCTGCCGCATTTAGTTTTCTAGAAATGTACATAACAGGATGCAGAGTATTTGCATATTCTTGCATCAGTTCTGCTCCAATCCCAGTGGATGAAGCATCACTCCGAAGAACAAAAGTCCTATCAAGAGTAGGTAATCTTAAGATGGGAGGAGAAGAAAATATATTCTTGATTTGGTCTAGTGAAGATTGGCATTCTTCAGACCAACGGACCAGATTAGGCGAACCTTTCTTCAACAATGTTGATAGAGGTGCCATGATCGAAGATAAATTTGGAATAAATCTCCCATAAAATTGAATTAAACCTAAGAGACTCCTAACTTGTTTCTTCGTTTTAGGAACAGAGATGTTCAGTATTTTGGAAGTATTGTGGTCTTCTGTCTTCAAGAGACCATGACCAACACGATGACCCAGGAAAGAGATTTCACCAAAACCAACAAAAGCTTTAGAAGGTTTCGCTGTCAAATTATTCTCACGTAGAGTGGACAGTAAGTCATATAACCCTAAATAGTGATCTTCCCAGGTATCACTGAAGAGACAGATGTCATCTAAGTATGCGATGACATCCGAACGATGTGACCGAATTCGACGCATCATGCGAACGAAAGTGGCAGGGGCGTTCATGAGACCAAAAGGCATAACATTCCATTGAAATAGACCCCTAGGTGTAGAAAAAGCAGTAAGAGGTTTGGCATGCTCTGCTAAAGGCACTTGCCAATAACCTTTAGACAAGTCAAGTTTAGTGAAGAATCTAGAATTAGAAAGTCTAATCAGTAGATCTTCTAACAAAGGCATCGGTTCAGCGTCGAACTTTGTGACCTGATTCAATTTGCGATAATCAACGCAAATTCGTATGTTCTTATCCTTCTTCCGGACAATAACCATGGAAGAAGAATATGGTGAAGTCGATGGTTCAATTATATTTAATTGAATCATTTCATCCAATTCCTTTTCCACTTGCGACTGAAAGTGTATAGGAATAGGATACGGCCTAACCCTAATTGGATTATTGTCGGTAAGAATTATGTCATGTTCTATGACATCTGTGTGTCCAGGAATGTCAGTGAGAACATCCTGAAATGTTTGTAACATCGACGAGACTTGTCGATGTTCGTCACCAGAAAGATTAGGAGAAACAGAAACGTTTTTCCAAGATTCCGTGGAATGTAATGGAACCACTGGAAGGGGAAGATTGACATCTGAGAAGGTAGATTCCTCATCCTGTATGACAGACAGGGATGAATAATGACCGTGAGGTGCAGGAGCATCATCCGTTGCCTGGAAAATAGGCAGCAAATAGTCCGGACGTTCGTGAAATTCCGAAAGCATGTTTATGTGGAAAGTTTTTATGCTTTCCATCAATATCGACCACATAGTCAACATCGGAAATCCGAGAGACTATTGCATACGGACCTTTCCATGCAATAAGAAGTCTATTTTTTCCCTACTGGGGAGTAGGACGAATGCTTTGTCACCTGGACAAAGTTGTCGTAGACATCTATTCTTGTTAGCAAACTGTCTTGCCTTCTCTTTAGCAATTTCTGATGAAGCAGTTGCTAGCTTACATGCCTCAATGATCTTTTGTCTAAGAGCAATGACATACTCATATGAGGATTGAGTTTCATCGCTAATATCATCGGCAGTGATGAGATCGTGTAATAAAGACATAGGGCCGCGTGGACGCGCGCCAAAGACAAGTTCGAAGGGAGAAAATCCTGTGTGTTCATTAGGGACTTCTCTATAGGCAAAGAGAGCCGCGGGTAAAACCCTGTCCCAATCTTGAGGATGATCTTCAGTTATCTTACCAAGCAAAGTCTTGAGCGTTCTATTCAGACGCTCAACTAACCCATTAGACATAGGATGGTAGATACTACTGAGAGATCGTTCAATATGTAAGGTAGACATTACCTGTGACATAGTGTCAGATATGAGTTGAGTGCCATGGTCTGACAATATTTCTCTGGGGAACCCCAAGCGAGAAAATATCAACCAAAGAGCATCTGCGATATCTGTAGTAGATATGCTCTTAAGAGGAATAGCCTCTGGCCAACGTGTGCACATATCGACACATGTAAGGATAAACTGATGTCCTCTGGCCGACCTGACCTTAAAAGGGCCAATAATATCTATGGCCATTTTCTGAAACGGCCGAATAGGAATGTCAGCAGCCTGGATAGGCGCAGCATGTCGTGGTCCTCTAGATTTGACCTCCTGACATACCTTGCATGATCGGCAGTAAATACGAATGTCCTTATTGAGAAAAGGCCAAAAGAAAGCCGCAAGGGACTAAAAATCGCTGTGGGGTACAAACAACAACCAAATACCTACCCCACCCAAAAAACAAACCACAACCCCAACAAAAACCACAACACCCAACTAAACCCTCCACAACACCACACCAATCACCTAACCCAACCCCCACAAACCCCACCAACAAACCCAAACCACCCAACCCCATCCCAAACCAAAACCCACCCCACTCCCAACAACAAACACTACCCACCCTTCAACCCAACACCATACCCCAAAACACCCCACAACAAAACACCACACCACAAAAACACAACACCCAAACAACACCCCCAACCTCACAACTACAAACCATACACAATAAACCACACCCCCCCAACCCCCACCCAACCCCCCCACCCACACCCCACACCCACCCCCCCACCCCCACCACACACCCATTCCATCTACTACACTCACCCCACTTTCCCTCAACCACCTTAACAACCCATCCCCCACTCCACTACCCAAAAACAAACCAACACCCATTCAATGTCAACCTTAACCCTAGAACACAAATGCAAACCCCCTTAATTTACACCAATCAAACCATCAATAAAACATCAACCCCCCAAATCAAACCCCTACCCCCAAGATCCCCCCCCCCTCCCCCCAATTACCCCAAACCTCCACAATACCCATTTATCCATTTGCACGAACTTACCTATCCCACCAACTACCAGCCATATAACACACCTCCCCAAGCCCAAGACCCCACTAATTTTGCCCACATTACTAACAAGCGATATTGTCTAAAGGCTAATCCCAAAAATAAACTAACCCTGCCACCAAACAGTTTGGGGGTGCATAGGTGGGGTGTCGGGGGACAAAGGACAATACAGTTGGTGGCACCACCTCAAACAAACTGTTGATACCCAACCCCACTCCAAACCCAACCTAAAATCCCCCATAATATTGTGCCAACCCATGACCGTGCCCTCCACGCTAAACCGTCCAACCAAAGTTACCAACTACGCTTAAAAGAAAATTTTTGTCCAATGGTAACTCCCCCCCACCAGCCGTGCATCAACACCAATTGTCTATCTTCCCCGACCCCCATAAACCCCAACAACAATACCAACAAGAGGATAGTTCCCTCTCCTTACCCTGGTGGCAAATACCGTTACCCCCGAAAATTTTCCCAACCCCACATACCAACACACCTCCACAAATAAAACAAAGGCACCAAACCACCTCAGCCCCAAATGCCAGACAAAACTCCGTTAGAGGTAGATTTTGGTGCCAGCTCCCCTCCCCAACCCAAACCAAGTTGCCAACACAACCCTCATAACCCCTACAAATTAGGGTTGCAACCCATCCTATCTCCACACACCACCAAAACAACCCGAGCCCATATATGGTGCAAACGACTCATCCGAAAACACAAAACCTAACACCCCCGTGCAAATCCCAAAATCACCTCAACAAAAATACAAACCCCACCCACATAACATAATCCCATCCCTCTATAATCCTATTTCCACAAACCCACCACCTAAAAGGAGTGAGATATGAGTGAGAAAGAAAAACCAAGAAAGGGGAGAAGGGGAAACCTCCGCGAAGAAGACCCAGGAGAAATCATTACACGACCCCTTTGTAAGACTTAAAAATAAAGAAAAAAAACTCCATTCAAAAACCCAAAGATCACCCAACACCCCCAGAACCAGAAAACCAAACAAAGAGAACCACACGGCCCCAACCCCCCCCCCCCAACCCACCCTCCTTTCACAACCGCGGGGGCCAATGTATTTGCCCACTCCATAACGTCCCCCACCTCCCTCCACGTCTCAGAGCCACTCGCCCTCTCCTCCTCGGCCTCTCTCTCCCCCCTCTCCCTCCTCTCCCCCCACCCTCCCACCTCTCACCTCCAACCCCCCCCTCCACTCTCCCCCCCCCTCTTCATCTCCCCTCCTTCAAAGTCAAAAAAAAAAGCAAAGAACCGAAGTGACAAAAACAGCGCGCGTCAAACGAAAATTTTTTTTTTTAATTTAACAATATTTTACTATCAACAACACAAACCGGAATGATTACCCAAGCAGAGGCTGAGGCTTAAGGCTAAAAAGGCCGGCTACCACAATTAAATAACACCAATTACACCTTATACACCTATAATACAGAAACAACAGTCTCCCCCAAAGTATCCAGAATACACACGAACAAACCAATATTTCCCAAACCCAAGGCTCCCCCTATCTCCCCTTCCTCCCTCAGTTTCCCCTCTCCCTATGTACAAGCATTAGCCAGCCTGGAGGGGGTGCTGATTTCCGGGTCTTTTTTTGGGTTTTCCTCTTTTTTTTTTGTGTGTATGAGATCTTTACCCGGGTAGGCCCGCTAGGAACTAGCGGCAACCCCCCCACGCCCCCCCGGCCCGAGACCCAACCGAGCTAACAACACCCCCGCCATACGGGCGGCCGCGTACAATTATTTATATTGGGAGACCGGGGCGTCGGGCTGGGGTCGCGGTGAGACGTGGCAGAGTTATTATTATCTCTGCAGTTATTATGTTGGGTATCGGGTCTATTGAATTGTGGAGTCGGGGCTGGAGGTTGGCGAACTTTGCCAGTTTCCTTCCCAGGTACCACCTCCAGTTTCGCAGACGCGGGGATACGACGTCGGTCTTGCACGATTGATGGGCGAACTCAGATCTCATTCTGTTCCTGACGCTATCATAGAAGGGTGCCCTGGTCTCACGAGGATGCCGTACCTGCCAGAGATACTCCATCTTAGTTCCCTGCGAGCCGCTTGGAGAGACGCTTAGACAAGTATTATATGCAGGATCTGAGTGAGGCAAGGTGATAGTCAGTGGATGGAGGGCGGGGGAGCGACAGTGTCGCTTATCATGGTTGTTAGGCGCTCATAGTCTTCGAAGAAGAATCTCTATGGAAGTTGATTGGAGGGGTGGTTGCCGTGCATGAGTCTTGTGTTTGTGTAGACGAGATAGATTGTAGTCCAAAGGATGGAGCATGCTTCTTTAGTTCGTGACGTAGGTATAATTGACTGAGTTAAACTGGAAATCTACAAGCAAAGTATTGCGAGAGCAGGTTCACTTATACGGAGCGGATTGGCCAGAAGGGCGGTACATTAACTAGAGTAAACGGACTGTGCTTCTTATATGCTTATTGTCGGGGGGGCTTTGTTTTTTCTTCTTCGGTGGATCTCGTAATTGTGTACGTAGGGCTGAGGGAGGTCGAGAAGTGAGCGAGAGTGTGTGCTAGGCCTTGCTATGTACTCTTGCGAGCACTTAGATATACCATCATGGTGTATCGGGCTGGGTCGGTGTGTCATCCGGACAAGCTCTAACGTACGAGTGCGTGCGCGGAGGGAACAACAGACCATCTTCGCTCGGCTGACTAGTTGATGTCAGGAGGGCACATCTCTAGGCGACTGCGAGCGAACGGGCGAGCAGGGATGGCAGCTATGACAAGGACTCATGTGACGGGTCTTAGAATCTCCACTTACATTTGGCTTCTCTAAGGTAGTGCCAGTGTGGGGCTCTGAAGGGTGCGCTGCAGTTAGTCGGTGCCCCGGGCGCTCGAGCGAGGTGCCGTCGCGCACTACGATGTCGGGGAAAAGTACATCTTAGGCGTGAGTTCAGTGTGTCAAATAATACTTCGAGACACAGAGTGCGAACTGGCCCCGAACATGCTGAACACTGTATCCATGGTTGGGGGGTCGGTTAATAGCGGTCAGTACTATCTCTGTTCTACTCAGTTGGGTGGGGGGGGGGGGGGGGGGGGGGCGTTCTGGGGTATGCAGGGTGGGGGGGGGGGGGAGGGAGGGGGGGGAGTACCGGGAGGGGGGGGGGAACACTGGCGGGCAAGATGCTATCTCGCTGTACTAGGCTTGACGGGGCGGCATGTTCGCGGAGCACCCGCGACATGAGAGATCAATGTGAGAGACACACACTGAGAGACTGCAAGCACTCAGCACGGGGTGGTTGCAGGAGCGGTGGGCCGGCGGATACGTAGACAATATGATGAGGAGTGACGGGCGTGTGGGTAGGGGGGGTCAGAGGCAGGTTGGAGGAGGGAGGCGCGGTCTAGGCGAATAGGCGTGGTAGGTTCAGGTATCTGTCTCATTAGCGCACTTATGTGCAGCACTGTATATGGTGGGGAGGACACCGAACGAGGGAGAGGGGGGGGGGAGGATAGTGTCTGGCTTGAAGGACTACTAGCTGTAATTAGCGAGGCTGCTGCGGTACACTAGTCTGACTAGATGTCCTCATTGTAGACATGAACACGTTCCTACTGGCAAGCAGATATTATTTACGAGGTGCGGTGCTCAGGTCTGGCAGGGTGTGCTGAGGTTGTGGCAAGTGTCATATGCAGACATGGTCTAGACACTCGCAGTACAGAAGAGGCATCACAAGCGGCCTTCATGACAGGATCTTATGTATGTTCTATCACTACAGACGCATTGTAAGGCACGGCTTCATGGCGGCTATGGGCAGGCAGGGTGGCTATGATACGTAGCTAGTATTGTTAGTATGGGCCTATTCAGTAGCGACGCGTGAGAGCTGCATCGGTGCTTTGACTTGTAAAGGGTCGAGTGATCAGGGGATGGATGGGCCAGGCGTTCGTTTGGGGTATCAATTGGAGTCGACAGAATGGATCATTGGATAATGGGCAGGAGTGGGGTCACAAGTTCTGGTAGTGACGTTTTTATGCGAAGGGGGGTGGCTGAGCTTGGGGTTGATTCATCTATTCTTTGGTTAGTATTCTATCAGGCTGTGATTTTTCAAGTCGTTTATATGTCTCTGCCTCTGGAGTGGGCTGTAGGCTGTAGTTTTCTCCTGCTCGCGTCATGCTTCTGAGTCCTTAGGAGTGTAGAGGGTCTGATAGTTTGAGCCTCATGGGTTGTCGCGGGGGGTGTTTAGTGGAGACGACGTCTTTTCATGGCCACCTGCATCTGCAGTGTCTGATTTTGGTTTTACAGGCTCTGGCTGGCGGGCCCTTTTCCCCCCCTTTTAGGTTTTTTTTTTTTTTTTTTGCCCCTTGGGGTGATGCAGGGGGGGTCAGGCTCTAGGGGGGGGGGGTTGTGTATGGTAGCTCTGTAATGGGGCTTTACTGGAGGCAGGTTCGTCTATTGTTCGGTGCATAGAGGGCACACTTAGAGGTGCAGCAACGCACACACTTACGCGCTCATGATAGCGGGTGACACGCCGTAACTGGCAGAGTAACAGCTTTGATCGCCTGTATTCAGGCAAAGGCGGCGGGAGCGCAGGCTGGGGGTACATGATGAACACAGATACTGGATACACGAGAGTATGTGCCGTCACAGTCGGGGCAGCGTTGTAGAGTACAGGGGGGGGGAACGTACTAACGTCTGTGAGATCTGTCAGAGAGGGAAGCGCGCAAACAGAGGATATCGTTTGTCTCTGTAGGGGGGGAATGTCTCAATTGTGTGCTAGCATTATGGGATATAAGTCTTGCTACATCACGACGCGATTATGGTAGTGGGATTAGGTAAGGGGGGGGGGGGGGGGGGTGGAGTGATGGTGGGGTGGTTGGATGGGGTAGGTGGGGGGGGGGTGGAGAGGTTGTGTTAGAGATTGTACGGGAGGGGGGGTTTTTTAGGGTTTGATGAAGATTGTGGGTATGGGTAAATAAGGCAGCACAGACAGCGGAGCATGTTACATCTCCAATCAAAGAACTTGTATATGAAATTATCAACAATCAATGCTTGATCACAATGTGCACTTCTCGTGAGGTTACATCGAGAGGAGGATGACTGAGGGGGGGTCGTGACTGGCAACGGGGGGTAGCCAGAGAGTCATGGGGGAGGGGCAGGACAGGCATACAACTGTAGCAAGGTGTTATTGGGTAATACGATAGTCTAGCAGAATATGTAACGACAAGGGTGTGTGCACTCGACGTAGGAGTTCTCTACTTCTTCTCAGACCTACTACTCGGAGTTGAATGGATTGGCTATTGTGGACGATATGGGGTAATCAGGGGGTACATTCTTATGCTGAAAGTAAGTAGTCATGGGGTCTCTCTTGGAATATCTAGGGGGAGGACCATGAGATCTTGGACACTATCGAGGATTAGATGGGGATACTATGCAATTGAGTCTGGGGAGACAGTATGTCTATTACTCTAGATCGAGGGAACAGGTTAGGCTACTTACAGAGAGGGGGGCGCAACAATGAGTCTATGATGGTCTCGGAGAGAAGAACAATCAAGACCTTATTCGCTATACACGGTGCGGCGTAGCAAAGATCTGACAGTGTCATAGAGGACATCGTGCGGACAATCTGATGACACTGGGTTGGACCACGGTCGTGAGGCCGGGCCGGAGAGACTGGGAGAAGGACGGCAAATATTCTCGGTTTGCAGGGATTACTCGCTTACATGACGCAGGAAGCAAGGACTTTCGGACGCACACATACATTGTGTGCGATACTATAGTGTGCGGAGGTAGTCTCTGTTAGGCAAGGGTCTATGATATGGGGCGTATCAGAGTTTCACATTAGAGCTTAAGACTGAAACTATAGGTATAGGGAGCGTTATATAGTCAAGAGAGGTATATGAAGTCTTAGGAGAGGGGAAAGGGGTCGATGAACATATTATCACTTGTACCTAATACAGGTCTTCACGCAGATTCAGATCGGAACTAGATACACAAGTGGACTATGTGGGCGCAGACGGGTATGAGACAATGTGTGGCCGGCGGCGGGGCGTGTATATCTAAGGGTAGGGGACTAGGACGCGAACGTCACAAGGCTCTCTATCCTCACAATATCGACCGCAGTATGTCGGTCGGACATATGCACACGTCAGGATGGGTCTCCATACCACAAATACCGTGAATCTCGCTGTCTGTCAGATGTATAATAGAACACTGTGCATGCTCGAGACTAATAGCAGTACGAATGACAGTGATTAAGTACAGTAAAACATGTCTATCATGAGCGTAGGGATATTAGAGTAACAGAGCTTACAATAGGACGCATGGCTGGTATGACTTATGATGGGTGTTGGTTGGTGTGTGGATGTAGGTGGGGGGCGTATCCTGGAGTCCTCTTGCATTCTATGAAGACCCTTCTGGGGGCTCCTCTCGTGCGAGAAGGATATTATAGGTGGCGTAGCAATTCGAGGTGAGCACCGCGGGGTCGAGTCAATCAGGGCGGAGTGTGCGCTAGAGTCTCTCGTGAGTCCTTCGGTAAAAACTATCGGGTCTGCTGCCCATCGCTAGGAGGTTAGGTAGGGGGGCAGCTACATCTCTATAACTGCGTGGGTCCGGCGAGTAGAGCGGTAGGGGGGGGGGGGGTGGGGGGTGTTAGGGGTTTTTTGTTTTGTTTTACTTGGTTTTTGTGGTTGTGCACACAATAGGAAGAGGGGTGGTATGGAGTTGGGAGTGTGAGGATCGTTTAGGGGGTACCGGCGCGGGCGATGTCTAGGGAGTGGGAGCATGTCGGGCGAAGCGGTGGCATTGTGGGTGATTGTAGATATTTGAGAAGAGATTAGGGCACAGAGGGCGGAGATAGATATATATGGGGGGGGGGGGTGGGGGGGGCGGGGCCTGACCTTCTAATCCAAGAGTAAGGTTTGGATGAAATCGTACTTGCCTGCTTCGTAAAAACTATAAATGAGTGACAAGCCGTGAGTGGCGTTCAGTATCCGTGGGTGGCTCAAAGGCAGGACGACATCATAAGGCGGACGGCTGGGGGGTATCAGTCGGGCTGGATCGATCAGATAAGAATCGATAGTGTGCGACATTTGCTGTCTGAAGTGAAGGAACATGCAGTGTCGCTATCAGTAGTGACTCGTCGCGTAAGCGCGTTGAGGGAATGCGTCACGGGACCGGGGTAGGTCTGTAAGCAGACAGAGCCATCTATAGCGGAGCGAGGTCATGAAGCGGTTTGTTCAGGATTTATGGAGTGGGACGGCGTGTAGATAGCGCGGGGTGGTCGCAACGCCTAAAAGGAGATGCTGAGCGAAAAGAGTCTTACAGAGGTGGGAAGCTGAGAAGGGGAGAGAAGCAGTTAGTTGATACAGTGTTAGTGATCTTATGAAGAGAGGTGCTGGGAGTGGGGCGAGCGCGGTGTAGGGAGGAGGGGGGTTGCCGGACAAGTAGTGTGTGGAACCGGGGGGGGGACACTGAGCGGCGGTAGGATACTGGGGACACACGATGGGGCTTAGTATGTTTGTACACGCTTGACGAATTTTGGAGGGTTAGGAGAGGGGGAAGTTTTAGCTCAGGGTTATATATGGGGCATGTCTGGTTTTGTGTGGTGTGCAGATGTGTTCAGTCAAAACAATGTTCATACAAAAAATAACAGGGCAATCCACATAGGACGTCAGTAAACTCACGACGTATAAAGTCAATGATTCTTGTAACAGCCGTTGACGTTTTTCTTCATTATTTATTGTGGACGCCACAGTGACAAACTGGTTACGCGAATATGTAGGCACATCAAACAGTCATTATCACAGCAACATTCAATACAGCAATAGACGGTAGACAGCATTACAATGATGAGTCAGATGCATGTTATATTTCATAGTGCTGTAAATGTAGTCAGGTGAAAAACTCCATCCTTTTCTATAACAGCCAGGAGATAACCAGATGTATGAGATCAGTTCACTCTCCTTAGTCTGACTTCAGCAAGACAGACACGTCTGCCGAAGTATAAATAATGTCCTCAAAAATATCCTCTAGATAATAAAGGTTTTCCAAACCTAGTTCATTTAACAAAGTAGCAAGTAATGGTCCTTGGAACATGCATCAACCGATGCAGTACAATGCAGCGACATGTGAGCTGGGAAAAAAACATCTCGTGACGACGACTTTCGAAGACAGGCTATGAATCGAAATCGCTCACGACCCAAAATCGATAGAGTTAATGAAAAAAGTCAATTTACCTTGCTTTCAAGAAATACAGAAATATCACGCCTCCCGGCATGTGCAAATACACTAGAGGTATTATCCCGAATAAACGAAATATCCATAAGAGGACTACACATCCCTGACAGAACAAAAAATAGCGGAGATCCCCTCTTCAACGAGGCATCTCTTTCGCCATTCCAAATCGCTCACTCCACTAGTGGTGGGCGGAAACCGATCGACCAAAAAGCATGGACGAGTCAAAAGTTTACGAAAGTCCTCCTCCGTGCTTACACTTTTGTACCAATAAACGAAGAATAAAATATAAACATACAAAAGTTATGCTCAAAGTTATGCGGTGCTGTGCGCATATAAAAAGATAGCATCACATACCCATCACAGACTCGCAGGTACATAAACAAACGTTGGCATAGACAAATCAACAGGAGAATTAAATATATATGCCAGAACTGTATACTGGATTAGCATTTCCATGTTATGTTTAGCAAAGCATGTTGTTGTCGTGTGGTTTTCAGGTTATCATTGTCGCGTTACATTTAGTAACGTATTTTGTTTCTCGCTGTGTTGTTCTTATGATTGTCACGTTACAGTCAGCCACGTACTGTATTTTGTTTTTGCATTGTTTTCCGGTTATCACTGTTATGTTACATTTAGCAACGTATTTTGCTTCGTGTGGTTTTCAGGTTATCATTGTCGCGTTACAGTTAGTAACATATTTTGTTTCGTGTTGTGTTCAGGGTATCTGAGGAAGGTGATTGAAGTAGCAAGAAGAGACATGGTCCGCAACCAGACGATACGTCAAGGCCTACAAACCTAACCCCTGCAGACCCAAGTAGAACAGTCCCAACTAAGATGGTTTGGCCATGTCTACAGAATGGGAGAAGATCGGCTACCACGACAAGCACAGGAAACTAAGAGCTAGGGATCAAGACCTCCAGAACGACCCAGAGTCCGCTGGGAGGACAACATCAGACAATCTTTGAAGGACCGAGGACTAGAATGGAACAAGGCCAGGAGGAAGACAGCCGATAGGATAGTATGGCGCCCTCTCTTCCAAACCTCTACACCTCAAGGTAGAAGAGGAACGACTAAGTAAGTAAGTTGTTTTCAGGTTATTATTGTCACGTTACATTTAGCAACGTATTTTGTTTCGTGTTGATTTCAAGTTATTATTAGCGTGTTATATTCGGCCAAGCATTTTGTTTTGCGTTGTTTTCAGGTTATCATTGTCACGTTACATTTAGCAACGTATTGTGTTTCGGATGGTTTTCAGTTTATCAATGCAGTGGTGGTGGCTAGCTTAATAAAGCCTTTTGTAGAATAAAAACAGAGTCTCACTGTTGCTGTCATTTTCGACGGAGTCATCTGTCAAGTTATTTGCTTATGTTTGTATCATAAGTATAATTGTGTCTTTACCTGCGATGTCAGGTTGATTAGGGGTTGTCTTCCCTTGTTTATTCATTCATTGTGTTTGACCTTTAGGGTCAGAGGTTGACAGTTCGGCGTGGGCCTATGGGAAGGTTTTTTAAGCGGGAGTGAGATATACTTCCGGGAAGCCAGGAGGTCCTGTTTTTCTGAAGGGACCAAGAGTCCATTGTTTTTCGGGGAGAATCTTCGAAGTAACTGCTATGGCAGTTTTCCCCAGTGAATCTCTGTGCGTCGGGATGACGACAGAATTCCTTGTGTAGTTCTGAGGATTCATTTACCAGGTAATACCGACCTTTATGCATTATTACGCTTTTCGGTGGCAGAACATGTAAAGGATTACCTAGGGTGAACAGCAGTTCACGGATCCGCCATTTCAGAACTTATATATTTGTGCTCGAGGTAGCCATCCAAGACTGTTAGTCTTATATTGTCCAGAAATCCAGTGACGAAGATATATTGTGGGAGCCGCAGATTGGCGGAACTTCTATCTACAATAAGTATTACTGCAGGGTTGGTGATAACCTATTTAACAGAAGTACACGGCCGACGTTAGGACGAGGCCTGTGCTTCCGGCTATTATACTACAGCCTGATATGTGCAATTGGCAGGGAGTGCCAAGTTGCACCTGTGTGTCAAGGTAACTAAGGCATCTGACGCGTTTAGTCAGAGACGCCAAGGGCGACGCTACGAACTGTCATTATTGAAGAACTTTGCTATTGACCATGCACGTCTATTCTGATGTTTACCTTTTTGAATGCCAAATGTATACCTATCGATGTCAGGTCAGCATGACCTTGTTACACTGACTGTTCCTGTTGATATTATGTGTGTTCCCGTCAATAAATGTCTTGAAACATGCCTGCAGTGTCAAAGCATCCTTGATTACTGCATGTGAGAGTATGGGTTGCAGGATCTACATCTATACGAGCCTAAACACATTCGCGTCTTCATTCGCACCCACACTCAACTCATCATACGCTCGCACTACACATCTAACAACATGTAAACTGTCTTGGGCCAGTGATCACCTCAACAAGAAAAAAAAGACGGTTACACTCACAATTCATGGGTGGTATTATTTTAAAAAAAATTTGTTTCTCACTTAGCTTTTGCTTTCTCTCCTTTTCTGTTTTGTCCGTTTGTCCCTGACGAAGGCCTTGTGGTCACAACGTAAGCAATTCTCTTAGTGCTTTGCCCTTGTAAGATGTATTACCATTTGTTTTCCTTTACAACAAACAAAGAAACTTGGCTGAACAGATGTGCCATGGGAAACACTAGGAGAAAGGTTTACAGACATGGCCGGCCCTGATTCTAATGACAACATCAGCAATCTTACAAGGAGGGGTCAGAGCACCATTTTTTGGCTCCGAACACAAAATACACCACTGAACAATCACTGGAACAGAATTCAACCACGACGCACAAGTGATGTCGAAACAGTGTGTCGACACAACGGCACTATTGCCCGTATCGGGGAGAAAGAAGTCTCTAATAGACAGTATATATTACTATACATGAACTGTTTTTACTTGCGCGCTACTGTCGTGTGTGAAAATCTATGGCATTTCGTGTGACCACAATTCAATATTTTTTCACAAGTCTTCATTATGATGAAATAAAACGGAGATATGATGATAGCTGCAGTATACGTGAAAATAATAAAAAACAACAATAATAATAACAACAGTAATAATAACACATGATATCAAACTAGAGTAAGCTAGTTTTGGTAGACAATGATTCAAATCCACACCGAGTACACAGATATCAGCAGAGCTAATAAAGTGTCCATTACATTTATACGAACACACGGACACTTTCAACTTTAACATAGTGCCTAAAACAATGACAACTGCAGCACTGACACAATTTCCAGTGTCTATAACTTCTCAGCAAAAATAATATCACTTGTAAAATCAAGTCATCATAACACATCCCTGAAAAATATGACATGTTTGATATTCCATACTTATGTTTCGAACGGTTGATTCAAAATTTACAAAGGCCCACGGAAGGTGAGACAGTGAGACAGTGTGTCTCTGCAAAACAGCGAGGCAGACAGGAACTGAAACTGTGTCGAAACAACAAGCAGGCTGTGTGTCGAATCTTTCGGACTCGATGCTGTTTCGAAGCATTGTTTCGACACATACACACAGTAGCCATCTCTAGTACCTACCCCTATGGAACTATTGACCACACTTCTTTGTGTGCCAGCACTCGATGATATTAGGGAAATGCTCATTCCTCCGAGGCCAGATAAAAGAAACTCCTTATATGGAGCAAAACAACAACTCGTCAGCACGTGCAGATACCACTACATGGCACTGGGCCGAAGGGTGAGAGCCCAAACGTCGCTGGATCAATAACAACAACTCATCAAAAACAAACAAGAATTATCAATGTCTTCCTTCCCCAGACTCAAGCTATTCACGTTTTAAATCTCAGTTTTAAACACTCTGCTTTTAGAATATGATCAAATTTAGCACAACTGTAAACTAACTACGCAAAAAACGTTAAAAACTCAATTTACTCTCGTTAAAACGAAAATTACACAAAGTAAGGAGAACAGCCTCGCTTTGGATTTGAAGAGGAGGATGAGGACGCGAAATGTGCCAGTAAATCACGTTTTTGTTTTTGTGTGACGCATCAATTCTCTCCTTAACTTGTACATCGTAAGTGCTCACTGTCTGTTGCAGGTAACAGTATAGATAAGGCGTCAGGCATACATTTCTAGTTTACTCGTCACACCAGTTAATACTTTTATGCTTAATTTTTAGCGATTGCTTATCTAGGCAATGTTATCGGTTTCAAAACCTGCTAGCATTGCGCTGTAGTATCTCTTCTTCTTCTTCCGTCCTTAGCCACCGACCGTCAAAGCAGTCAGTGGCCATTACGCCTAGTGGCGTCTTAGGGCAACAGCAGATAGGTTTTCTTTGCCATTGTTTCCCATCACGCCTATTGGCGTCTTTAGGGCAACGACAAATCAATCCATTTGCTGTTGTTTCCGTAATCGAAGTGACTGGCAAACGGGTGATCAGCCCGTTGGTGCGCTGTAGTATACCCAGCTGTAAATGGATACTTGTTGCTCTTGAATTAGGAAAAGCTAAGACAGTGAGGAAGGGAACCGGTTACCATACCTCATAAAGCTGAGACCTAGAACAATCTGCACTTCTCTAAAATGTTCTTTGCTACGGCAGAACTGAAAACTGACCACTAAAACTTGTTTTCAGCAACGGGGTCGTTTGAGGACTTCGGAGCTCGTCAGGTGTTGCCTAGACTACATCTTGTGTGTTTACTGCTTACTAAGGACTCGTTTACTGTCGAGTATGTGCCAAGTGACAACCTAAGAGCTGCGAGCAGCAAGTTTCACAAACGACAAAGTACTCTGATGTCAAGTGACTACCAAAAAATGCGAGCAACACATTTCACTGGTAAGATACAAACGATAAAGCACTCTGATGTCAACTGACTAACAAGAAATACGAGCAACACATTTCACTGGAAGGATACAAACGACAAAGTACTCTGATGTCAAGTGACTACCAAGGACTGCGAGTAGCAAGTTTCACTGGTAGGATACAACAACAATATACTCTGATTTCGAATGTCCACGAAATACGAGCTACACATCTCACAGGTAAGATACAAACGACAAAGTACTCTGATGTCAAGTAACTACCAGGACTGAGAGTAGCAAGTTTCACTGGTAGGATACAAACGACAATATACTCTGATTTCGAATGTCCACGAAATACGAGCAACACATTTCACAGGTAAGATACAAACGACAAAGTACTCTGATGTCTACTAACTACCAAGAAATACGAGCAACACATTTCACTGGTAGGATACAAACGACAATATACTCTGATTTCTAATGTCCACAAAATACGAGCAGCACATTTCACTAGTAGGATACAAACGACAAAGTACTCTGATGTCTACTGACTACCAAGAACTGCGAGCAGCAAGTTTCACTGGTAGGATATAAACAATAAAATACTTTGATAAACTGCGAGCAACACGTTTCAAACGTTAAAAATATTTTGACGTCTACTGACTAAAAATTAGCAACATGAAGGAGATCGAACGAAATCCATCGGATACTTTTTCACATTTCCATCGGATTTCGGGAAAATAGATTGTTTACTTATTTACAAAAAGGGGAGGGGGTGGTGGGTGGGCAGGGTCCTTCTTGTTATTAACTCGCGACATGCAAGATTAGTAACTTAAATCAGAAGTACATTACCAGCTGCAAGGACTAACATAAATCACTATATGACTTATACATCTGTCCTGCACCGTCCCTTCTTGAAGTTCATTCATTCATTCATAACCCTCCACTCCCAAAGGAGCATAGGCCTTCAACAAACACATGCCAAGTCCTCCTGTCACGTGCCATCATCTCAAGTTCTTTCCACGTTCTCCTCATAATTTTCACCTCTGTTTCCAGCTCTCTTCTCCGTGTGCTTCTTGGTCTACCTCTGCCTCTCTTTCCCTGGGGGTTCCAGAACAAGGAATGCCTTGTAATGCTATCAACAGGTTTCCTCAGTGTGTGTCCTATCCATCGCCATCGTCTTCTTCTCATCTCTTGTTCCACTGGCACTTGTCTAGTTCTTGTCATCAGTTCCACGTTGGTAACCTTGTCATACCATTTTAATCCCTCTATTCTACGCAAGCACCCATTTATGAAAGTCTGTAGCTTTTTGGTTGTTGTCTTTGTTGTTCTCCATGTCTCAGAGCCATACAATAGGACTGACTTCACATTTGAGTTGAAGATTCTTATTTTCGTGTTAGATCCGATTTCTCTTGATCTCCAAAAAAAAAAAACTTCAACTTCTTGACGTGCTTTCCGTGTTATCTTTGTCCTTCGCATATCTGTCTCTAGTGCGTTGCCATGTTTTCATCTCTCTCTCTCTCTCTCTCTCTCTCTCTCTCTCTCTCTCTCTCTCTCTCTCTCTCTCTCTCTCTCTCTCTCTCTCTCATGCTGAGGATTCAAGAACACGAACTGCTACTCGTATAAGTTGGTTTCAAGATTCCACAATATACAAAATCAAAATGGGTGGGGGTGGGGTAAGGAGAGGGTATGCCGTGACTTTGGACGAAATGTTTGAAGGAACAGGCGCGGCAGCATCATCATCCATCAACAATTCACACATCCCTTTTATAGTTTAGTTCTACCAACCCTCTTGATTATTCACTGATTGGTAATATTTCTGCGTGATCTGTGCTGATCTCTGCGGTATACTTTCGGCAACTAGTATTACTAAGACGTATATTTTCCTGGAGTTGTGCGCTAACTCTATGACTAGTATTACTAAGACGTATATTTTCCTGGAGTTGTGCGCTAACTCTATGACTAGTATTACTAAGACGTATATTTTCCTGGAGTTGTGCGCTAACTCTATGACTATTATTACTAAGACGTATATTTTCCTGGAGTTGTGCGCTAACTCTATGACTAGTATTACTAAGACGTATATTTTCCTGGAGTTGTGCGCTAACTCTATGACTATTATTACTAAGACGCATATTTTCCTGGAGTTGTGCGCTAACTCTATGACTAGTATTACTAAGACGCATATTTTCCTGGAGTTGTGCGCTAACTCTATGACTAGTATTACTAAGACGCATATTTTCCTGGAGTTGTGCGCTAACTCTATGACTAGTATTACTAAGACGTATATTTTCCTGGAGTTGTGCGCTAACTCTATGACTAGTATTACTAAGACGTATATTTTCCTGGAGTTGTGCGCTAACTCTATGACTAGTATTACTAAGACGCATATTTTCCTGGAGTTGTGCGCTAACTCTATGACTAGTATTACTAAGACGTATATTTTCCTGGAGTTGTGCGCTAACTCTATGACTAGTATTACTAAGACGTATATTTTCCTGGAGTTGTGCGCTAACTCTATGACTAGTATTACTAAGATGTATATTTTCCTGGAGTTGTGCGCTAACTCTATGACTAGTATTACTAAAACGTATATTTTCCTGGAGTTGTGCGCTAACTCTATGACTAGTATTACTAAGACGTATATTTTCCTGGAGTTGTGCGCTAACTCTATGACTAGTATTACTAAGACGTATATTTTCCTGGAGTTGTGCGCTAACTCTATGACTAGTATTACTAAGACGTATATTTTCCTGGAGTTGTGCGCTAACTCTATGACTAGTATTACTAAGACGTATATTTTCCTGGAGTTGTGCGCTAACTCTATGACTAGTATTACTAAGACGTATATTTTCCTGGAGTTGTGTGCTAACTCTATGACTAGTATTACTAAGACGTATATTTTCCTGGAATTGTGCGCTAACTCTATGACTAGTATTACTAAGACGCATATTTTCCTGGAGTTGTGCGCTAACTCTATGACTAGTATTACTAAGACGTATATTTTCCTGGAGTTGTGCGCTAACTCTATGACTATTATTACTAAGACGCATATTTTCCTGGAGTTGTGCGCTAACTCTATGACTAGTATTACTAAGACGCATATTTTCCTGGAGTTGTGCGCTAACTCTATGACTATTATTACTAAGACGTATATTTTCCTGGAGTTGTGCGCTAACTCTATGACTAGTATTACTAAGACGTATATTTTCCTGGAGTTGTGCGCTAACTCTATGAGTAGTATTACTAAGACGTATATTTTCCTGGAGTTGTGCGCTAACTCTATGACTAGTATTACTAAGACGTATATTTTCCTGGAGTTGTACGCTAACTCTATGACTAGTATTACTAAGATGTATATTTTCCTGGAGTTGTGCGCTAACTCTATGACTAGTATTACTAAGATGTATATTTTCCTGGAGTTGTGCGCTAACTCTATGACTAGTATTACTAAGACGTATATTTTCCTGGAGTTGTGCGCTAACTCTATGACTAGTATTACTAAGACGTATATTTTCCTGGAGTTGTGCGCTAACTCTATGACTAGTATTACTAAGACGTATATTTTCCTGGAGTTGTGCGCTAACTCTATGACTAGTATTACTAAGACGTATATTTTCCTGGAGTTGTGCGCTAACTCTATGACTAGTATTACTAAGACGTATATTTTCCTGGAGTTGTGCGCTAACTCTATGACTAGTATTACTAAGACGTATATTTTCCTGGAGTTGTGCGCTAACTCTATGACTAGTATTACTAAGACGTATATTTTCCTGGAGTTGTGCGCTAACTCTATGACTAGTATTACTAAGATGTATATTTTCCTGGAGTTGTGCGCTAACTCTATGACTAGTATTACTAAGATGTATATTTTCCTGGAGTTGTGCGCTAACTCTATGACTAGTATTACTAAGATGTATATTTTCCTGGAGTTGTGCGCTAACTCTATGACTAGTATTACTAAGATGTATATTTTCCTGGAGTTGTGCGCTAACTCTATGACTAGTATTACTAAGATGTATATTTTCCTGGAGTTGTGCGCTAACTCTATGAAGTATAAAAAGTAAAGGTAGTTCCACAGCAGAAACTGCCGTATTGGAGTTAAGTGTTAGAGACTTCCACATAGGTGTTAAGTGTTAGAGACTTCCACATAGGAGTTAAGTGTTAGAGACTTCCCCATACAAGATTCAGCTTTTTTATGAGGTGTGGTGACCAGTTGCCTTCCTAGCTCATTCCATAACTCACGAGCAGAGTCAGGTATCCATTTTCAGCTTGACAGACTAGAGCGTGACGCTACCTGGTTTCCATACTGGAACCTGGTAACTGTGCTGCGAGAGGAAAGTGTTCTAACCGCTTACCAATCGAACGCTTCTATAAAATATATAATGGTCATTAAACAGAGAGACAGAGAGAGAGACAGAGAGAGAGAGAGACAGAGAAAGAGACAGAGAGAGAGAGACAGAGAGAGACACAGAGAGAGAGACAGAGAAAGAGACAGAGAGGCAGAGAGAGAGACAGAAAGAGACAGAGAGAGACAGAGAGAGACAGAGAGAGAGACAGAGAGAGACAGAAAGAGACACAGAGAGAGACAGAGAGAGACAGAGAGAGACACAGAGAGACACAGAGAGAGACAGAGAGAGAGAGAGACAGAGAGAGACAGAGAGACAGAAAGAGACAGAGAGAGACAGAGAGACAGAGAGAGACAGAGAGAGACAGAGAGAGAGGCAGAGAGAGACAGAGAGAGACAGAGAGAGACAGAGAGATAGACAGGAAGAGACAGAGAGACAGAGAAAGAGAGAGACAGAGAGAGACAGATAGACAGAGAGAGACAGAGAGACAGAGAGAGACAGAGAGAGAGACAGAGAGAGACAGAGAGAGAGAGTGACAGAGAAAGAGAGACTGAAAAACACACGGAGAAGATGATTAGATAAAGAAGACAAGCAGGGACCTTAAAGGACGGCACATAACATGACCTACAATGAATGTGTTGATGGCTTATGTTCCTCAGGGAGCTGGTTATGAATAACAAACAAGTAAATTATTTAGACCACATGGTTCATTCTGATTGTACGGTATGCAGATTTTTCATGCCTCCGTTACATCCATGCTAACAATTAGCAACACACAGCTGCTAACATTTCTCAAGAAGGCAACATGTTAACACTACAGACTTCCTAAGATTTAAAGATTCATCAAAATCTCCTCTTCACTGGCATCAAATACAGCTCCCATTTATGTGGGAACCACCTAGAAAACGTTAGGCCAGATTTGAGAAGATGTAAGTTACCAACTTATTTCAACGGTATACAAATATAAAACACAAAGAACATTTTAAAATGACAAAAAGAAAGAAAGAAAGACAGACAGACGGACAAAAAGAAAGACAGAAGAAAATGCTAGGCGTCATTCTGAATATTTTGGCACCACAGGGAAATAAGCTGACAGGAACTGCTGACAGAAGTTAACTGCGGACGTTTTTAATCAGACGACTGGAAATATAATAATCTGAATGATGAGATTATATGTAACTTGAGCAAGATGAATGACATACCCTACAGTGGATTCCTCCACAAACTAATTTTTCTTCACGTTAAGCTGGGGCTAAAATAAACATGTGCAGCGGGGGAAGGGGGGAAACGACCGAGAAACAAGCAACGAAATGAGAGGCATCAACAGGAAGTGCGGGTATATACTTCCGAACACCACCTTAATGTAAATAACAATGATCAAAAACAACGAACATTAGTTACAACAACAACAACAACAAAATTATAATAGATTAAACAACAAAACATACTGATTATTCACGCTTGAGCTTCACATACGGACGAAAACAAAAACTACTAGTGTACTTAGTGTCGTGTTTATATTTCATACAGTGATGTTCACTGTTGGATTAGACAAATACCAAGCGTAATATTAGATAAGGCAAGTCACAGCCCAGTGTCCTTTTTCTGGGAAGTCAATTGCAGATAAATAAGAAATTAATATTAAAACTAATGGCAATATTTCCACATGATTATTCTTTTGTGAACGGTAGTGAACAATTCTGAGCGTCCGACTGGCAGAGTGGTTAGAACACCTGTTTCTAACGCGTTCCAGGATCGAAATCTGGTACCGTCATGCTCCGGTCTATCCAGCTGTAAATGGGTACATGACTCTGTACTTTAGTTAGTTACGGCAAAGATAGCGAGGAAGGAAAATGGTCACCCCCACCTCATAAAGCTGGACATAGTGAAGTTCTTGACACCCTACTACGGCAGTATATGGAATGGGACTACCCTTACCTTTTACTGAACAATTTGAAGAATGGAAACAAACAGCGCAGGATTTACCCCGTAATATGAAAGTAGACATTAAGACACAAAGCATGACCAGGTAGAGACAGCTTAGCTGTGAAAAAAAAAAAAACCATGCAGCCACACTTGTCACCCACTGTATCAATGAACATTAGCAATAGTATGTAGGAACATGAAAGATAAATACACACCTTAAGATCATCTAGCGCTGGAATTTGTTTAACCATAATATCACCATCTATAAATGATATAACAGAAAACATCCACAAGAATGTCCACAACTCCCTCTATGCTGATGACCTGGCCATGTGGACTTCAGAAGAATACATCACCCCAGCAGGAGTGCGCATGCAGGATTCACTGCTAGCCCTTGAAAGTTGGTCCAGAAAGTGGTTGCTCAAAATCAATGAACAAAAAACAACACACACTATTTTTACCTTGTCAAACAAACCACAGCAAGAAAAGCTACAACTAAATGGGCAGGCAGTACGAGAAGATGAAACACCAACATACTTAGGAATCACACTAGACCGCCGAATGACGTGGAAATCACAGATAACCAAAATACAGCTAAGGGCAAAACTTCGCATGGCCATCATGAAAAAGTTAGCTGGTACCACATAGGGTGCTGATGAGAACATCCTCAAAAAGCTGTACACAGGCAGAGTCAGACCTGCTATGGAATACGGCATCACAGCTTGGTCGGCGGCAGCAAAGTCAAATTTTGACAGAGTAAACAGACTCCAAAACCAAGCAGCACGTATTATAACAGGGGCCCTAAAGTCCACAAAAATCAACCATATGGAAAACATTACAGGGCTACAGTCAATGGAGGACAGACGTGACAGCAGAGTCCTACAACAAGCAGAAAAATTTAAGAGACTCGAAGGACACCCCATGGTTCAAAGAATGAATATAGGCTAGGAAGAGGCAGGCTCAAGCGAACTAACTTTGTGGCCCAAGCAAAAGAAAAAATTAGCAAAAATACCATGCTAGCAAGCTCAGTTGCAAAGAAAATACCAACAAGCACAACTATCCCACTGTGGAAAATAAGATGCTTTCCTGAGCTAAAATCTGATATTCCAGGCATTGAAAGTAAGGGAACACAGACAGAAACACAAAGAAAGTGTATAGCAACCCCCAAGTATATCGACCAAAAATTCCAGGCAAAGCTTTGGACACATGCATATACTGATGGTTCAGCAACAAATGCAGTTGAAAATGGGGGTGCCGGCATCCTCATAAAATTAAAGAATAGAATCCACTCTATGGCAATGGCCACTGGCAAGTACTGCAATAACTTCAGTGCTGAAGCAGAAGCCCTGAAACAGGCAGCGGAAACTCTTATTGAATGCAAAGCACAGGCAGAAAAACAGATAGTAATCTTTACAGATGCCTTCTCAGTAATATCAGCGCTGAAGAGCCACCATGCTAAAGGATTGAAAGATCTGATAATCTCCCTTGAAAGACTGGCCAAATGCTTCAACAAGTGCACATTCCAGTGGATACCAGCCCATTGCAACATACCAGGAAATGAGGAGGCAGATAAACTTGCTTTGGAAGGAGGTGCCTTACAACAAAATGATATAGAGACAACTTACGCAATGGCAAAGACTATTATAAAGGCTACATTCAAGCCCAAATGGGAAAGAGAGCACACGGGCCATTTGAAAAATGATGCACATCATCAACTATCCAGGAAAGAATGGGTCATCCTTTTTCGGCTACAAACTGGACACAACAGATTGAGACACAAATACAAAATTGGTGCAATAGATCTCTGAAAATTTTTGTCCCTACTAGATTTAATACTGAAGGCAGAATGTTACGGTATACAAACTCAGTATTTCAATAATCTAAATCATTTCCAAAGACCTGAGATGTCATATAACTTTTTTGTACATTCAATATAATATCTCTAAAGGATGGTTGAGCTAACCATATAGGGCTTATACATTCGGCGGAAGGCAAGAGGAAACCACCGTTGTGCTTTTGTATATTCCCTAGTGACAGTCAGGGAACTCTATACAATCAAAGCTATCAAAGACAGGGGTTTTGTCGGCAGAAGTTATCGCCTACGTCACCTGGCACATCAGGAGATGATTAGATAATAGCATAGATGGTGACAAGGTTACAAGATTAATTAAAAAAATATACTGTCTGATGCCACAACTTGGTGAAATGATCAAACAAATTATGAAATTAAAAGATAAAATTGAAAGGGAAAAAAAAGATGAAGTATTGTTAAATGTCCCGTGTGGTACTGGGGCCCAAAAAGGGAGCAAAGAATAGTAGAACTGTAACCTACCAAGCAATTCATAAAAGGCAACTTAGCTGGGTAGGCCATGGGGCTGGATACCCTAGCCTATTGAAACGGTAAGCCACCAAAACGACAAGTTTGAACACAACCAAGAAGCTACTAACTTTCATAAATGGGTGCTTGCATAGAAATAGAAGGATTGAAATCGTATGACATGATCATCAATGTGGAAATGATGACAAGAACCAGATAGGTGCCAATGAAGCAGGGGATGAAAAGACGACACTGGTAATGAATAGGGCACACACTGAGATAACCTGTTGATCACATTACAAAGCAGTCCTTGTTCTGGAAGCCACAGGGTAAGATAGGTAGACGGAAACCAAAAAACACACGGAGAAGAGAACTGGTGGCAGAAATCAAAGAGATAAAGAAATCATGGAAAGATCTTGAGCATATGGCACAAGACAGAGGGATCTAGCACAAATTTGTTGAAGGCCTATGCTCCTTGGGGAGCTGACAGGTAATGATGATCATCAGTATAATTTACAAACAGTTCTGTATACCCACTTGATGAAATGATTGACATGCTGCATAGAAGCCTCATAGTTTTTTCCGCCCACTTCTTGACAATGCAAGGCCACAAGTCCAGGTCTGTGAGTCTGTATACACTGACAAAAACAAAATGAGCAAGGCTGCTGTAAAACTATATACTGATGAACGAAAGTTGATAGTATGAGAATCTGACTAGTACAAACGACGAAGAACCAACCTACTGTACAACCATAAGGTCTTTGTCTGGAACAAGAGGCACTAAAACAAAGAGAGAAAATAAAGTGACAACTAATTTTAGTTTTTAGAGAAAAGAAAGGGATAACTAATTTTAATTTCTTCTCACTTTTTTTTCTAATGTATTAATTGTTTTCTCAAATGTTTCAGAGAAATTTAGATTTTAGAGAAAACTGAGAACTAATTTTAAATGAGTTCTCACATTCTCTTCTCTACAGTTTTCACATGTCTTGTCCCAGACCAAAGACTTTGTGGTCATGACATAGGCCCTCTTTGTTCTAGTAAAACTCTCATACTACCTACTTTCTTTGATGTACACAATGACATATCATAAAGAATACAACTAGTGGTCAAATGTCAGCATGTAGATATCGTCAACATACAAACAAAAGATCGCTATTTTCAAAGGTCAGTATGTAAACACTGTCAACAATCACACACAACATAACTTTCTTCCAAATATGAGTTATATTTATGGACACAACAAATATAGATATATATTCTGACAGGACAAACACAGAATATAAATAACCTTCAATATGATTTTGTATATTTGTACAAGACAAACATAGAATATAAATATTCTTCAGCCTGAGTTGTGTGTGTGCTTATGTGTATGTATAAAAAGCATATATATAAATATAAATATAAATATATATATATATATATATATATATATATATATATATATATATATATATATATATATATATATATATATATATATATATATATATATATATATATATATATATATATATATATATATATATATATATAAATATATATATATATATATATATATATATATATATATATATATATATATATATATATATATATATATTTTTATATATATATATATATATATATATATATATATATATATATATATATATATATATATATATATATATATATATATATATATATATATATATATATATATATATATATATATATATATATATATATATATATATATATATATATATATATATATATATGTATCATGTGACGTATTCTCTCCAGAACGTTGTCTCCATTATAGCTGTTCTGAACGCATCACGATTCTGGGCAAGTCGACCTGCATCAGCCAAAGACAAGTTCATACTCTCTGTGATGTCCTGGGTCCACTGTCGTCTAGGTCGACCCCTTCCCCTTTTTCCAAGGACCATGCCTTCCATCACTAATTTTTCCAGACTATTATGTCTTTTTACATGACCAACAAATTTCAGCTTCCTTATTGCGATGGTATTTAGGAGCCAATTTTCCTTTACGTTTAGTGAGGGCAGTACTTCTCTGTTGGTCTTTTTTTCTGTCCAGGGTATTCTCAACATCCTTCTGTAGCATTTCATTTTGAATGATGTAACCTTTTTTGCAACTGTTTTATTGAGTGTCCAAGTCTCGCAGCTGTATGTTGCTACTGGGAAAATACATGCTCTGATCAGTTGTAACTTAGTTTCTTTGCTTGTGCTTTGCCATAGGTTTTTCATCTGTATTAGTTTATGTGAGGTAATTGCAAGTCTTTTAATTTCTACTGCACAGTCGCCAGAGCTGTTGATGATTGATATATTTATATATATTTTTATATTTATATATAGTCATATCATCAAATATAATCTGTAATATTGATAAGGCAAACACAAAATTATCTTCAAATATGATTCTGTATACACCTGTCAATGTACAAATAAAATAAAAACCATCCTCAAACCATAGTTTGCACAGCATATAAGGACCAGACAGACTTAAATACGAGTTATATTCAAACTTTAATCTGCATTTGTGAACTATAAAACAGAGAATGAAGAATCTCAAATGTATAAATTATAATAATTTCATGTTGTGTATTGTCGGTGTCAGATTATGGTTACAATATACCTGCCTTCAAGACTGACTTGGCACATAATCTATTCAGTTGTCAGTATAACTGACAATAAAACTTCAGTGTTTTTATTAAGATCTTTAATGATTAATTATTGGATAAATAGGTTTAAAAATTTTAATTAATTAATTGATCAAACCAATTTTAATCGATTATTCCATATTTAGCAATGCTTATGTTTTTAGCTTAAATGCGAGAGCATTTGCTATGTTAGAGGTTTGCGATTTGGAATTAGGCAAGTATGGTCAGTAATAATAAATTGTTTGGTTGTAACTTTTCAGTATTTACATTACATTTTCATGATGATGTAGCCTTATAACAAGTAAAAGAAATGAAGTCCTTAGTGATTTAAAAAAATAAAAACTATTTTATTTATGATTTTTTATAATTTTTCAAACTGTTCAAAATTGATTGATTAATCTTCAATTAAAGAAATTTGATTAATCAATTAAGATGTTTTTTAAATCAATCCCAGCCCTAGTTTTTATACACATGTCAAAAATTAAAATTTTAAAATGAAATTTTTAAAAATTAAAAAAAAGAAAAGAATTTGAGCTCCTTCACATGCCAATATCCAGAACAATCTAAATCTCAAAGTAAAGTTTACAGTTTTGATATTTAGTCCTACAATGTAACATCATTAACAAACGTCAATTTGTGAAAGGTTCTGGATCATATTTTGGTACCTTGACATTTTCGTTAAAAATTCTTTCTACTTTCAAATGACAGACAAAAAGGGAATTTTTTGCGTGTAATCAAAGCTAAGCAGCAAAACTCTATACATTTACAAAACAAACAGTGAGATAAAACAAAATGAGACGACTACCTGAAAGAAAGCCTTTAGCCATGTTGGAAACATTGTCTCGGGCTGAAAAGATAATATTAAATGCAATGTTCATCAAATCTTGACTTTAAAAAATTTTTTAATTTTCTTTAAATAAAGAGACAATTTCACCACCTTGTGCCCTTAGGAGTTTTATTATTAAAAATCAGCCTTCAGTTGAGCTATTTTAAAGAATTATTCATATTAGTAAATTCTTACACTATCAGATAAATATAACTTATCTTCTTCTACTACTTCCTCATTCACTCTCAAATAACCACATCTATTTATCTTATCACTGTACAGTCTTTCCCTCAAGGGGGTTGGTGAATGCCATGCTGCCAGTGTGCTGCTCTTGTGGAGCTGACAGGACATACTGCATTGTTTATTTCTTCCCCACTCTTGGACATACTTCTGTTTAATCTTTATTGAGCAGATGGTATTTCAGTCCACAGTCGCCAGTTTTAAATCCCACAATTATTTACCACTTGATCTCTTCTTGGTAAGAAGTAGTATATGCTTTTTTATATCTGACTCTGTGTGTTCTCTATGCCATTTTTGTTTACTGCTCTAAACTCTTCAAATATTGTCCTGTTATCAGCCTGAATTTAATTTCTCCTCCTTTGACAAGTCTATATGCCCTCTTGCAGTAAGCAGGAATCCAGTGTACTTTTGCTTGGTTGAATCTGTACCTTGGTTTTTATTAATGACTGTTTAGCTTATTGTTTCTTTGATTCTTTATGACAGACTGGGATTCTGTGAGGAACACTGTTTTTGCTTTAGCATCATCCCAGCTTTTCATGATGGTTCTTGCTGCTGTTTACCGCTTTGATTGTCCAGTGAAGGCTATGGACCCTTTAGATTGTCCAGTGAAGGCTATGGACACTTTAGATTGTCCAGTGAAGGCTATGGACACTTTAGATTGTCCAGTGAAGGCTATGGACACTTTAGATTGTCCAGTGAAGGCTACAGACTGCTTTGATTGTCCAGTGAAGGCTATGGACCCTTTAGATTGTCCAGTGAAGGCTATGGACCCTTTAGATTGTCCAGTGAAGGCTATGGACCCTTTAGATTGTCCAGTGAAGGCTACAGACCGCTTTGATTGTCCAGTGAAGGCTATGGACCCTTTAGATTGTCCAGTGAAGGCTATGGACACTTTAGATTGTCCAGTGAAGGCTACAGACCACTTTGATTGTCCAGTGAAGGCTATGGACACTTTAGATTGTCCAGTGAAGGCTATGGACACTTTAGATTGTCCAGTGAAGGCTACAGACCCCTTTGATTGTCCAGTGAAGGCTATGGACCCTTTATATTGTCCTGTGAAGGCCACAGACCCTTTTGATTGTCCAGTGAAGGCTATGGACCCCTTCTTAGAAAATAAAAATAGACACAGATGCATAATTAACATTTTTGCATACAAATAATACATTATATTACAAAGAAAACTCATTAATCTCACACGTTAAGTCATACTGGAATTTAAAAAATACTGGAATAACAAAAAAAAATCTGTAAAAAGAGTATATAGTATTTCAGTAAGTGCAAAAAATCTATGATAATTTTCCAGGTAAAAAATTGTTGGTGAAAAAAAAACTCAAATGCTTAAATAATGTTCACAGACCCCCAAGAATCCATTCATGGAGGGGTCCATGGACCACAAGTAAAGAAACCCTGCTTTAGGAAAAGCAAATCTCTGATTTCAAACCACCTGCTGTCATGTGTGTCCGATTGGCAGAGTTGTTAGAACGTTCTGGGTTCAAAACTGGTAGCAACATGCTCAAGTCTACCCTGCTGTAAATGGTATCTGTCTCTGCTCTTCTAATAATTAATGCATTACTATTCTTCACTCGCACTGGAGCAAAGAGCCTTCACAGCATCTCTCATCTGGATTCATCCTTGGATTGAATTGGATTCATTCTTGGATTTAATTTTAAAGTAATGTTAATTGGTACTTGTTCTATCCTTGCCACAATTCACTTCATGAGGATTCATACGTTACCCTTCATCTCCTGAAGGAGTACGGCCTTCAACAAATGTACACCAAGCCTTCGTATCCCATGTGATCTATTCAAGGTCTTCCCATGTCTTCTCTTTTTTTTTTAACCCTTTCATATCAATCTCCAATTCCCTTCTCCATGTGTGTTTTTTTTTTTTTTCCCCGGTTTCTCTTGTTTCCAGAACAAGAACTGCCTCTTAAGCCTATCTAGTATCAATGGGCTTCCATCGATGTGTATCCTATTTATTGCCAGCATCTGCTTCTCCTTTCTTCTTCTTCTTTGATCCTTAGCCGCCAACCGTCAAAGCAGTCAGTGGCCATCACGCCTAGTGGCGTCTTGTAGGGCAACAACAAATTGATTCCACTTTGCTCGGTCAGTGGCCATCCTTCGTACAGTGCCCCAACTCTGGTTCATTCTTTGCATCTCAGCCTCCACAGTCCTCCGCCAGGTTGTGTTTGGTCGGCCTCTCTTTCGTTTTCCTTCAGGGGTCCAAAGCATAGCTGTTCTTGTGATGGCATCGGAGTCTCTTCTGAGGACATGACCAACCCAGCTCCAGCGTCTGCCAGCTATGATGGTGTGCATGTCCTCTTGCTTGCTACGAGTAAGCAGATCTTGGTTAGTGATGGTATTCGGCCAAAAGATTCGGTGAATTTTTCTTAGGCATGTTGTGTGAAAAGAGGACAATTTCGACATTTCCTTCTCTGTAACTCTCCAGCATTCCGCACCATAGAGAAGCACAGAAAGCACACAGCTCTGATATAATCTTAATTTTGTGCTTGTGCTGTATTGGGAGGACTTCCAGATGTTGTTTAGGCTAAAGAAGGCTGTTCTTGCCTTATTCATTCTGATGTTGATGTACATAAGACATCTCCTTTCTTGTTCCACTTATATTTGTCTGGTTCTTTCCCTCAGTTCCACATCTGTGATCTTGTTATTCAATTTAAATCCTTCTGATCTGCGCAAATACCCATTTATGAAAGTCTGTAACTTTATGGTCGTCATTTTTGTTGCTATCCATGTTTTACAGCCATAAAGTAGGATACCCAGACATAAGGTTGACGATTCCTATTTTTGTGTTGAACTTGACTTCTTCTGAGTACCACATATTTCACCAAGTTTACTTACAATTGGGAGCCACATTGGTGCAGTGGCTAGTGCACTGGCTTCCTAGCCTCGGTGGTCCATGGTTCAATCCCCAGATTAGGCAGGATTCTTTTACTGCAAACGGCTCCGGGGTCGACCCAGCCTCATGAACTGGGTACCAGAGCAACTCTGGGAAGGTTAAGGCGGCCGGCATGATGCTGACCACTTCACCCCTAGTGTGCCGATGGTCAAGAAAATATGGGACTAACACCATATTTGGAATATACCTCAACGGGCGTGTAACGGGATCCTTTACCCTACCTTTTTAATTACAATATATTAATATAAAGAGAAAAGTCTCCTTGCCTTTGTAATATCAACACAGATGTCATAGGGCAATGATGGCTAACTGTGCATAATAATGAAAGAAACAACAGGTTTGATTAAGCATTAGAATTAAGAACCCTGTGCTGCTCTGAGGGTCTCTAATGAGACAAAGAAACTACAGGACCACTACTGCATCAGTCATGTTATACAAGGTGACTAACATGAGGCTGGCAACTTCCTCATGTAAAACATACTATACAGAAACCACTGACGTAACAGCATGTGAATGCTTGGTGCATGCTTGTACAAGGTGACTAACATGAGGCTGGCAACTGCCTCATTTAAAACATACTGTACAGAAACCACTGATGTAACAGCATGTGAATGCTTGGTGCATGCTTATACAAGGTGACTAACATGAGGCTGGCAACTTCCTCATGTAAAACATACTATACAGAAACCACTGATGTAACAGCATGTGAATGCTTATACAAGGCAACCTGCTGCACCCGTGGCTTCATGCTCCCTAAGCAGCAAAAAGGAACATGATGATGATGTTGATTAAAATTAAGTTAAAACTGTTTATAGCCTTAAAAAATAGTCCCTGTTCTGGAATCCTGAGGGCCAGGGAGGTACAACTTTCTCTGGGCATGTTATGAGCTGAAATATTGTATATTGAAAAATGTAAGGGGGGAAAGAGACAGAGGATGACAAAGAGAGAAGTCTGACATCATGGCATGGAAAGAAGTTTACAACATAAATGATAAACAGTATGGGAGACAGAAAGTTGTGGAGAGAAATTAGATATGATAGGAAACTCTACACAGGGTGCACGAACACGAGGCAATCTAATCATCAGAAGCAAGTCTGCGTTCAACACCTCTTATACTGATGTCCTTATGCCTACCACCTTTCCACCCCCTTTCCTTTATGGCTTTTATTACATTATGTCAATTGATAGTCCTGGGTTCTGATATGTGTTTCTGTACTCAAAGGAGGTGGGTTGTACTCCTAAAAAAAAAGGGGGGGGGGGGGGGGGGCCCACTTAGGTCATGACTCTCAAGTGTCAGTAAGATTCCCAATACAACAACTCAAATGGTTCAGGTCTATCAAATGACATGATGTAAGGAAAACCATAAAGAAGAGGGTGTGGTAGGTATAAGGACAATGTAAGAAGAACTGCCGGGGGGGGGGGTTAATATGTCAGTATAATAATAAAAACCAATGAAATTGAGAGAAAATATTTGGGACGCAATACTGCCTGCCTTCAACATGAAGAAAGCATCTGATCTCTAGCTACATCTGTGATCATGTACACTAAGACAAGAAAACATTTCTTTTAGCTTTTCTTCAACCCGAGTCATCCACGTTTTAAAAAAAATGTAGACATACACACACACACACACACACACACACACACTAACTATATATATAGGCCTATACATATATATATATATATATATATATATATATATATATATATATATATATATATATATATATATATATATATATATATATATATATATATATATATATACTATATATACTATATATACTGTATATACTGTATATATATATATATATATATATATATATATATATATATATATATATATATATATATATATATATATATATATATATATATATATATGTTAGGCTACATGAAATAAATCACGTTGCGTTTAAGAAAATCAATAGAAAGTCTAGTCTGAAGAATACGGGACTAGGAAATGAACTCACGGAACTGCTCTGTTGAGCAGCCTACACTAACAGATGTATTATAAACGGGTTCATACTACGTGCATATTATAAGTAACTAATTTACCTCCTCGAATATGGAACCGACATTTGCTGTAACAAGCACGGCTCTCGTGCAGTCTCCCTCCATTTCGCTATGTAATGGATTTTGACAGTTAGGCAACGCAGAGCTATGCGACCCAATCTTTCTAGTTGGCTCACTCTTTTCTTATTTATTATTGTTGTTTTTCCTACAGATGTAATCCGTCAGTTTATCCGGTTTCTAATTCGGAACTTTCGCTGTTGGGGTACAGAGCAAGATGTAAATCCATACTGAATGCACCTAATTATAACAATTAATAAACTTCACAATCTTCACACCAGCATCTGTTTCCTCTGAATTACAACACACCCGATAGCCTCTGCTACACTGTACACAACAACTATCACTTTTTTCCAGCTCTTTTTTTCTCTGTGCATTACTTCCCCTAGTTCAAGTAATGACGTCATTATTGCAACCCTCATTTATTTAAGGGAGTTTACTGCTGGGAAACATGTAAAGTTCAGAAATATTTGAAGTCCTTGATAAGCGAAATATGTGCTTACGGTAATATATTCCTGTCGCAGATGACGAACGGGAATGAAGCGTTAGAGCAGGGATTCTCAACCAGGGTTCCACGGACCCCTAGGGTTCCGCGAGAGATTGCTAGGGTTCCGCGAGAGATCATGATTGAAAAAATAAATTTAAAAAAACGCATTTTCGTAAGTTTCCTAGAGTAAGCTCTAGGAAACTTACGAAAATGCGTTTTTTAAAATTTATTTTAAAAAATTTGCCGAAATCGAGTCTGTTAAGATTACAATTTTCTAGTGAGGGTTGTTTGAGAAGACTTACAGTGCTTTTAGAATTGCTTCCATCTCGGCAATGAACACTGACTTTTTTTTTGGTTATACTGTATCATTTTACCATTTTCCAGGTTGGATTACAAATGCCTGTCCCTAATTTGTAATTTTCTGTCTTGGATTCAACCGTGTACATTGCAATACTGTTCTTTGATATTCATTGTATATATTTCTTGGCTTTGTTTTTGATAGTTTTTGTATCCGTTGTGTTATTAATTATTATAACTGCCACTTGTGTCTGGCTTCATGAGCTCCCAGTGTGGTATCATCGGTTTGTATTCACTACTGATGTAGTTCGAGCATCCAGATATACTAGTTCCACCATATATTTCCACCCTGTTGGGTTTTTACTGCTACTTGTGGAAGTGGCCCGAGTTGTTAGTTGAACAGAAACGATGTCTTGTGAAAACTGGACAAGAACTCAAAGCCTTTAATATTTGGACATGTGCCCTAATATAACCGACGGAGCGCGTCTCGCCGAAACGAAGCAAACACGTGTATTAAAAGAAAAAATTCAAACAAATGTTTCACATATAGTAGTAATTGGCCATACTAATTGCACTATCGGTAACAGTAGTCCCATATTTTCCCACCAAAGCTGCAATCTTTCATGATGCGTTCCGGTCGGGGAACTAAATTATGCGCCTGTTGAAATAACTCGCATTTCTTCCCAATACAGTTCGTGTGCCGTATGTTTTATAAGCAGTATTTCTGCCTCTGTTGCTTTTTTGGTGACACAATTTCTGGAATTTTCCTCATTTGTACTGAGCAGTTCGGGTAAGTATGAATACGTGTATCCATCATATATTTATATATTTATCCAGCTTGGCCTCATTACTCATCATAGATGCTTTTCTGCGTTCACACCACGCCATCGTTTCAGAGTTTTCGTACTTCTGAAGCAAGGAGAATTTAGTAACCGCCACCAGAGCATGCAGCAGACAGAGCGAAGCATAATTATTTCCCGCCATATTTTGGCAGATGACTTACTCATAAAATTACACTTATTTCAATTGTGCTGCATAGTTTCTGCTTCAAGTGTCGCGCCTGACGACTGATGTAGAAACGGATAATTTTGTTCCGTCACAACTTTCCTTCTTTAGTATTCTCTTTTAATCATGTACTTGACTCGTTTTTTTTTCCTTAACGTATTGGTGGACTATTAACAGTGGCATAACTAACGCACGGGTGGACCTGGGACATTCCATGACTCTCAGCATCGAGTGGGTCCTAGAAAAAAGTGATGGGAAAGGATCCTTGCCTTTATTTATATTCATTTAAATATGATTTGTTCCTGTGTTTAAATGTCATAGCAAGCTCCATATTCTGGAGACACGAAAGAAAGGAGTTAATTAAGAAAACATGGAAAGATCTTGAGCGGATGCCATAGGATGGGATGACCTGACACAATTCTGTTGAAGGCCTATGGTCCTTGAAAGATAATGATAATAGTTAATTAAACAAGTAGATACATTGTTTACACAGATTTGTGCTATAGAATATTGATTATAGTTGATTACCCCATTAGTGTACACACACACACACACACACACACACACACACACACACACACACACACACACACACACACACACACACACACACACACACACACATATATATATATATATATATATATATATATATATATATATATATATATATATATATATATATATATGACGGATAGGATGAAAATTGAAGTCCATGAATTGACGGACAATAAATGGTAGTACCCTTGAATAGCATCTGGGGCCCTGAATTTTGTTGTAATTTTATCGCCAACGTGGAATCCCCACGCGTGCTGATTAGTATGCATCATTTCCACGTGGATTTTCCCCACGCGGGATAATTAGTATGTAAACAGTTATCATTCGGGTAGCCAGGAGATTCGCTTTGTCTTAGGTTTAGTTTAGCCACGCCTACTGTCTTATCTCTCGAGCGATTTAAATCAGCTAATTCTATACCTCTTTCTGTCATTCCGTTAAGAAGGCGTTGCCAAGAGGAAACGGCAAGCGGTCAGTTATCAAAGACTGTGTAGTCCTTAGAACGAAGCAGAGTTTTTAACACCTACGGTTCACATGTTAAAGCGAAAGGGTCTAAGAGAGTTGGAAATCGCTGGCGGACGAAGAGAAACGGGGAAGTCTAGAGCTGGGACCCGCGGCACGAAACGAGAAAAGTTCCCTAGGATCAAGAAAGGCGAGAAATCTCGTATGTGGCTATTACTTTCCATTTCATTAATTATATATTCTTCTTCTTCTTCTTCCGTCCTTAGCCACCGACCGTCAAAGCAGTCAGTGGCCATTACGCCTAGTGGCGTCTTAGGGCAACAGCAGATAGGTTTTCTTTGCCATTGTTTCCCATCACGCCTATTGGCGTCTTTAGGGCAACGGCAAATCAATCCATTTGCTGTTGTTTCCGTAATCGAAGTGACTGGCAAACGGGTGATCAGCCCGTTGGTAATTATATATTGGTATTGCTGAAAAATGCAGTTATCATTCGCGCCAGAGAGTTGAAGGAAGTACCTAGCTTATATTAGAATCTAACAAGATTTCTTTTGGAGTCTTCTATATTGGAGTCTGAATTCATTCTGTGTGCTGCGGTAAAATATATTAGTCTTGAGTGATTCAGTGGTTTAGTTTCTTCATTTTTATTTCACTGGATTTTTGTGATTAATTTAAACCTATTAAATAAACATATAACAAAGTTCTCCAGATGTAAATCGAAGATGTAACTATCCGTTATTTCCCGAGATAATAGATGTGAAACACAATTAGGGAACGCTAGGCGATCTTAATTGTTTAATAACCATATATTTCTATTTCATCTCGTGTAAATTTTGAAAAATTAACTGTTCATAGCAAGTGTTAAAAAACGATGCGTTAGCTAGTCACTCGTGTAGTTCTTTTAATATAAATAATTAAATACCGGAGTGATTTTACAGGTCTTACCTAAAAAACGTGGATGTTAGAATTAATTATAGTAGAATTACCTGTTTTATATATTCTCTTTTATATAGGTGGTCATACCTTGGCGATCCAACGGTTTTTTATTTATATAGAGAGTCATGTTCCGATGGCTTATTGTATACCAAAGTATATGTTCCTAACATACAAACATTGACAATACAAAATCTGATGTTGGAGACCCTTATAGGTCCTTCGCAAAACCAGTAGAGCGGTTAAATAACCAAACCCACGTCAATGCTAAATTGTGGTTTTTAATGTTAAACTGGAATGGGACAATGCCAGAAGATTTTTCTATATTATATTAAATCATATAAAGTTCCCTGGCCTGATGAGGCAGAACTGACAGCACACATTTACTTAAGCAAACCCATATGACAGTAACATTGTTCCTACCACACCAAATATACAGAGGACATTTACGGCTATTACTTTTTTTCCGAAAAAACAGCATGGGAGTAACATTCTACTGTTTGAAATATTCCCCGTTCACTACGACAGAAAACCTAGAGAAAAACGTATTCCCCTTCATTACCTGCAGTCCGAATAGGAATACCCGCCAGAAAAACATAATCAACGCACCACTTCAGCGAAATCTCCGAGAGAAAATAGCAGTTGCCTAGACGGAGTTTCTGGGGCTGAATTGGACAAATAACAGTACATATAATAATATTAAATCCAATGTGTATGATAAAATTCCATGGACGTATGCAGAGTCGAGAGAGGGTAAGTTTGAATGTCGTGAGCTCACTGTATGTAGAGCGTGAAAACGGAACGAAATAATTTATTTGCTTAAGTTTACTACTAATATAACACCTTCTCTTTTATCTACCTCTCACTAAGTCTGAAGGCCCACGGGGATAGTTAAATTAAGGACATGCCTGTTACCCGTCCTGCCTACTCCCCACTCCCATTGTTAATCATTTTGCTTGATTTTTTGGGTAAACAACCTCGGGTTGGATCATTCCTAGTTCTCCATACCAGAGGGAAGGTCTATGAGAGTATATATATATTTCTCTTATGTACGATAATGCATTGATGTAATGATTGTAGTGAAAGGTTTTCCTAGTATGATAATAGTGGTAGAGAAGAAGAAGAAACTCTCTCCAGAAAGTATGAAGCTCCAGTGCCCGAGAAATACACTGGTATCACAATTGAGCTACGGCTGTGAATACTCTGAGCTGTACAATAGATTTAGGCTTCAGAAGTATACGTTGCCTCTTTCGCTATAGTAACCCTATGTGATAATATACTTAAATTAGAAAAAGTAACTCAAAATTTAACAGTTAAAAATTTACCAAGTCAAATGAGTACAATTTCATAATTTATTATGTACATCTATATATTCTTGTAATGAGAAATGGGTGTTGGAAGGTGGTAAAATGTATGATTATTTATAGTTACAAATTAAAATAAATAATAGTAAAAAATATTGGATGAATCTTCCAAAGAATTTACAAAAAAGTCTGTCACAGTATATCTTTGATAAATATTGCTATCTAGTTCTCATCATCGACCATCGCTTTAGAAACTGCTCACAGGATTTGTTGGATTGAAAAACACATAAACTCATCTGGTATTTATTCGAGGTTCCTGAGACACACTGATGATAAGGAAGAATTTCCTTCAGCCCGCCCTATAACCACGGGGGACTAAGGTGTTGAAGACTGGTTGACCTCTAGGCTTCAGTTAGCAGGATCAACGGTCCTCAAGTCTTTGGTTACTTGATCACGAACTCGATCAGTAATGATCATAAAACTTGATCATAAAAACCTGGAACAAAAGGTAATAGGTGGCCATGGTGTTCCAACAATCTTACCACCAACTGCTGTTCATGATGCGACCATGTCTTCAGTGTTTGTATATAAATGAATGAATATTGGTAGTATGTTACAGAGATAGCATGATAAGATAGTGTATACTGTGCAGAATTAACAAAATACATGAATAAATCACGTTATGATACATGGGTACGATATAACCTTTGCCTTCCACTTATGGATGCCAAGTCACTTATGTACTTGCTGGTATGTCGTAAGCTTCCAGGCAAGAACTAGCCATGATATATTTGGCTAACCAATTAATGGTTATGCTTCCTGACTATGCCGGTGGAGGTTATCTCTGGTTAGCGTCATTCACTTTTTATTATATCGGATACAATTAAATCGTAAATAAAATCTGAAATAAAATTATATTAGTCATACATATATCTTTAATAAACTTACATACCCTCTTAGGACTAATAAGCTCACGGTGAGACTGTATTGGTTGAATTTAATCTGCCCTGCATGCAGCGTGAAAAAAGAACTTTTCTTGCAGATACTGTCTTCCAGTTTTTCACTCTGGCTTCTGGATTTGGTGTGTGTGATTTTCAACGCGCCGCTCTGTCCTTATATTTGGCTTTATCTCCTGTACGAGAAAGCACACTTTGAAGTCCCATAAAGTTTTCGTTTCATCTCCTGGTTTAAGGTGATTTTGAGTCGATCTGTGCTTTTTCTGTACTTGTTTTCTCTTCTTTTCACTACACACTTATATCCTTCCTTCCTTCCTAGGTATCCTTTCATTTTCCCCATATGAGGCTTTCATTCTATCTAAGTTTGATCTAAATCCGTTTAGGCATGTGTGTATAATAATTTTTTAAAGATTATTAGCTAAGTTTTAGCAGATGTGATGACGATGAAAAATTTTTATTTTTAAAACTATTTATATTTGAATAATATCCTTTTGGATATAATTCATAGTCTATCTCCTTTGGTGAATTATTATTATTTAAATGTATTCCAACTAGGCGTTCTCTTGTAGCTTTAAATTTTCTTTCCAGTAAATGCAAATTTTTAAAGTCGGCCATTCCTCTATTCGCTATTTCCTACCTTTTTCAATTCTGTCGGCTAGACGTAATTCACATTTTTCCCGCCTACTTCCAACTTCAAAGCAAGACCGCCGCGTTGTCCGTGCGCTCTGTGTGTGTGTGTGTGTGTGTGTGTGTGTGTGTGTGTGTGTGTGTGTGTGTGTGTGTGTGCGCGCGTGTTGCGCTACACATTTTTTCATAAACAAAGCAAGTGGTACCAAATCTCGCTACAATGATAACGATGTATTTTATGTTGTGATCTATTTTCTTATAAAGATATAATAAACCTAATAAACCTTAAGCTATTCTTCTTCTTCTTCCATCCTTAGCCATCAACCGGCAAAGCAGTATGTGGCCAGTACGCCTAGTGGCGTCTTAGGGCAACAACAAATTGATCAATCTATCGCTGTTTCCACCACGCCTAGTGGCGTCTTTGTGGAACAAAAACAGACCAAACAATCTATCATTGTTTCCGTAATCAGATTGGTTGGCAAGCAGGTGATCAGCCCACTGTGCGAAGTTTTTACGGGATGGGGTAAACAGCCCCATGCCCATACCCTCCTTAGTCGCTTTTTACGACATGCGTGGTAGGGTGCAGTGTTACTATTCTTTGCTCCCCTTTCGGGCCCCGGTAACACACGGGTGCTTAAGCTATTGGTGTTGGTTAAAACCTCTTCGCTGCCATATAATTATATGTGAAGCCATAGTTTATCTGTTCGTTTCTACGTATGTACGTATTTATGTCACAAAATTGTTTGTGTGTGCGTACGTGAGGATAGTGTATTGAATCAGTATCTAGTGAGAAAATACGTCTCCATTAAAGTGTGTCGTACTAGATAGGTTCTCCAATCCAGGCAATGGAGCGATACACCAACATCCGCTCTCTTGATGACAGACGTGAGGAAAAGGTATTCACTCACAGTGAGAAGCTTCTACGAATGCCAAGTCATCCAATGCATGCCAAACTCCATAGTGTGACAAAGAACAGGCTGAAAAGAACCAGCTTCCTAAACATCTCCAAACATCTGCATCGATGCCATGAAGAGCTCCTCCCAAATCGATCTACTGAGATTGAAATGTTAATTGATTACGAGGAGCCAGACGACTGCCATGGAAATATATCTATCATCACAGAAGTCCCTGAAATAAAAAAGAAAGGCCACCTGACCCCTCAACAACTAAAAACTTTGGCTCAAGAAATGATTGAAGAAAAGTACAACCCGAAGGAGTGGACACATGTATACACAGATGGATCTGCTGAGGGGGCAGTAAAGAACGGTGGACGAGGCATTTTTATAAGATTCCTAAATGGAAAGATCATCCGAAAGGCCTTCCCAACTGGAAAGATCTCCTCCAATTTTAGGGCAGAAGCTATGGCACTACTGCAAGCCCTGAAGATCCTCACCAGACCTGAACAGCAGCCACAAGCTGATAGTAATCTTCACTGACTGCAGGTCATTACTTGAATCAATACAAAACAACAGAAATGATAACATGATGAATGAGATCAGATCTGAGCTTAACATCATCCAAAGGTCATCAACCATTGCCCTTCAGTGGTTACCTGCCCATTGTGGAATCGCTGGTAATGAGAAAGCAGATGCTCTATCAAGAAGTGGCAGTAAAATGGAACAATACAGCCACCCATTGCCCTATCAGGAAGCAAAAACCATCATCCACAACAAGTACAAAAATCAGTGGAAGGAGGAAGGGGATATATACAGCAGAGATGACTCAATCCACCACCTAAACAGACACCAACAGACGACAATTTTCCGCCTGAGAACTGGTCACTGCAGATTACTTGGACATCTCTATCGCCTCAAGATATCCCACACGAATGAATGCCCATGTGGAACTGATATCCAGACCCCAGAACACATTCTCCAGAACTGTCCAACCCATGATAAATTGCGACGTGCGACCTGGCCAAAAGGTGATGAGCTCCAGCAGAAGCTATGGGGCTGCCGCGCCGACCTGGAAAAGACTGTGGACTTCGTCCTGGCGACAGGCCTGCAGATTTAGCATGACTACAAACCGAACGCAGAAGAAGAAGAATACTAGATAGGTTGGGTTGAGCAATTACTCAATCCAAGACAGTATTTTTTCTTACACCTGTACTCCTCGTAAACAGGACTATTTCTCACACCTTTCTCTCACATAGATCTCACCATCTCACCTCTGCTCGATCGGGACCATAAAAATATAAGGCTTATCTATAAAACTTACGACAATATATCAGGAAGGCGCACTTGACTTTTGCCCTTACATTGTAGTTACGCCACTGACTAGTAAGTATATTGTCTACGTATCGCTCTCTATCTCCTTTTTCTTTAACGCTGTCACATCGCACTCTTAGCCCGCCATAAAATAAAATGTTGTTGTTGTTGTTGATCCAGCGGCGTTTGGGCTCTCGCCCTTCGGCTCAATGCATGTAGTGAAATCTGCATGTGCTGGCAAGTCATTGTTTTGCTCCGTGTAAGCTGTTCCATTTATCTAAGAGCATTTTCCTAACATCATCGAGTACATAAGCCCGAGGCTTTCTGTTGTAATGGAATAGAACATGGGTTAAGTAGGTTATGACATTAACAACACGAAAACAACCGTTTTTCTTGGCATACAGTCAAATGAATCCATCTTCCTCGCTAGCTTGATTGTTTGCAAGAGATGGAAAGATAACTGTAGGTCTATAAAATATACTGTACCTTTGTATGTGTAAAAAATATATATTCGGAAGAAAATAACACAGTTCAGTGCTACATTAGTTTTAATTAGTGTAAATACGGCCTATTATTACCAACGGTTTATTAAATGTATTTGTGTATAAATGCGTTATCAACGTTTTTGCAAATATATCATCCAGCATGTCAGCATCTTTATGGATACGTGGTAATCTCTTCTTCTCTTCTTCTTCCATCCTTAGCCACCGACCGTCAAAGCAGTCAGTGGCCATTACGCCTAGTGGCGTCTTAGGGCAACAGCAGATAGGTTTTCTTTGCCATTGTTTCCCATCACGCCTAATGGCGTCTTTAGGGCAACGGCAAATCAATCCATTTGCTGTTGTTTCCGTAATCGAAGTGACTGGCAAACGGGTGATCAGCCCGTTGCCTATACGTGGTAATAGCCTGCGCAAAAAAGTTAAACTACCAGCGTATTAGCGTATTACCAGTATGTGTGCTGCTTATAACAATGATATTATTTAATGTCGCTGTGTAAAGTTTAATTCCTGTGTTTAGCACTTTAATTGTTGTAGTGCGCTTGAGACGTCGTCATAACTACTGATTTTTCTTAGGCCGTCTCTATATATATATATATATATATATATATATATATATAATGTGCCTGTGTAGTTCCCGAAGGTCTCTGAAGAGGCAAAGAAAGAATACTACTGAGGTTACTGCACCTTCAGACATGTCGTACCAGGCGTCTAATCTGAGGTTGTGCTTGGGGCTGGTAACTTTTTCATGTAAAACAAATTGCATAAGAAACTACCGCTAGAAGATCATGTGACTGCTTGATGCAGGCTTCCTGCAAGGGACCAGCTGCAGTTGTGGGAGAGCAAATGAAAATGCGTATGATGATGATATATAACGTTTCAAAAAGACATTTGAAGAAGTGCACAACTGATGGGCAATGCTAAGATGGCTATAGTGAAGTTGATGTCCACTTATTCTATAACAGAAATGAGGGAGACGCAGAAACATAAAGAAATAAGGAAGTGGAGACATAAGGAATAAAGAAGACATAGAAAGACCTTGCAAGACTAGCGCAGGACAGAGTAATCACCCCATGAATTAGTTGAATGCCCATGCTCCATACGGAGTTGAAAGATCACGAATGAATAACGTGAAGAATCTGGACTTGATGAACTATTGTACAAGATAAATCTGACTTGATACAGTACACGTCTAAATGGATGTTTAGTGTGTTCATAGTACCAAGGTCGCATTTAGATGACACATTTATGACTAATATCCGGGTCACAAATGTTAACCTTAGAATATCTGAGCAAGTTCAAAGTGACACTTCGTTCTGTCTGTGGCCTCATCACTGATATATGTTCTTGGTTTCTGCTATAAAGCAACTCTACACATAATTTTTTCGGAAAAGATGAAAATTTTCGCAACTCTGCAAATGAACTGTTGCTTATGTTAGAGCACAACTTCTTCTATTCCTTGACCAGTAAATGCTGTTTATTTCAGACTTGAGATTGCGGGAAAAGTGTTCTCCTCATCCATTAGACTTAGACGGAAAGGAGCTGTTGTCAGGTGTTCAGTGTCACGTGTGAGGCAGAATCTGTGAAGTTGTTGCAGAGTAAATTGAATTCCTTTATGCTGTACAACCATGTTCCACCGTACATATGATGCGTATTGTATTTTTGACGATAAAATACGCATTATACGCGTACGGTAAAACTTCCGTACGTTGAAATACGTTGCATCACTGCGTCAAATGTTTCAATACCTGAAAATTTATCTCCAATTGAAACATGATATTCCGTCCTACAGAAGCTAGACAGCTAAAACTAGAGGCAATTTAATTTACTTTTTTTTTAAATTATAATATCGAGCACAAATAACAGAAGCAACAAGATCTTTCATTACAAAAATGGGCATATAAACTTATCTACGGTGACCATCGGCAACCAAGCTTAGCAAATTTTCAGTAGGCCCTACTTAGCCCGAATCATCGGGGTCATCTGCCAGCTAATTAACGTTTGACTCTTCATAATCCACATCGGTGATTTTGTCCATCAGACGTTTTAACACATGTTCGTCTAGCAATTCAAGCTGTAGTTTAAATAAAAAATATATGTATGCTATTTACCTTTAAAGTGTCAGCAAAACTCTTGTTATATAAAAACAAACACCTTGTGGTTTTTTTTCCCACATTATGCGCCAATGAAGTAATTTCACGCTATACCTATGGAAAACGCCCCATGTCAAACTTATGCATATTAATTTAATGTATAATAACGTATTATACACGTATTTGATTTGTTTCCATAAAATACGTTTTATACGTGTATTTTATTCTCAAACGGTCGAACATTGTTGTACAACAGTACCGGTATATGGAAACTCTCCAGTGAAAGTGCATGAGCATTAGCGTGTTTGGTCGTAGGTCTGTGCTTGGTCACAATATTTTGTGACATTGTCACAGACGAACTCAGCTGGCCCTGAATCGTTGTAGCACGACCCTTTGTAACGACCCCTTCGTATAGCACCAGAGCCCCCGAATAGTTTGGTAACTCTTCATCTAACGAGAATTTATTTTCACCTGGACTCATTGCTATGAAACCGTTCCACGCAGATGGCCAACACGTTGGCTGATTAATATGTGGAAAGTTTATATACCGGTCATTCTGGTCATCGCATTGATTTAAGGAAAGATTAAATCACGCCCACGGACATCGCCCGAGCTATGATATGAAGTTATTTTCATTAACTTGGGCAGTGGGGGCGTTGCCTACTTCAAACAGAGAGAGCGGAACAGGATCAAACAGACACGGAAGTGGTTTCAGGAACGTTGAGCGGGAGAGATCAAAGCAGTAGTGGTCCCGGAAACGAGACGCAAGCTTTCCTGGCGGAATTTTCGCACCTCTATGTTAAGCGCAAAACCGACCGCAGACGGAGCGAACGGGGGAAGATGTCGGATGCAACGAACGGGGAAACGGGAAACCAGGGGACGGCATCTCTCTTTAGTCTGTCGGTCAGATCCCCGAAAGTCTCCTGAGATCTAAAAAAAGGGTCAACTTTTTGGTGTGCCCCTCATCTTTAATTCCATTTAAAATATATACAGACCACTAGAAAGCCATGCTATCATTCAGTGCCAGAGATTTTTAAGATTCACTAGCTATTAGTAGAAAGTTGCTAGATTCCCATCTGAAATTGGTGGCTACAAATTGGAGTGTTTCTTTTTCTGTGCACGGTATAATATATTTGTTAAAGTGATCAGTGGTCTAGTGCTTTCATTTTATTTCACTGGATTTTGTGTTTTTATTTAATCTATTTAATTATTAAACTCATCCCAAAAGTTCCAGTGGTAAATTTAATGATATATCTATTATAACATTTCCAAAAATAATAGATGTTTAAATGTTAAAGTAACTTTTAAAGTCGCGAAGGAATTTATAATTAATAAATTTAGTTAAGTCCTATATATATATCTAGATGTGTATTTTAACCATTAGACTCGTGACGTGTTTTCTTAAATACATAATTAAATACGCGAGTGTATATATAATATAGCCTTAACGGTAAATTTATCGCGCGTTAAGAATATTATTTGATTTTTTGAAGTATGATTATGATTGTCATGGGTTTTCTATCTTTTTCTCCAGAATGATCACCTTTGCGATCCCAGTATTATTAATAAATCATACAGAGAGTTTCCATACTCGGTTCTTAAACTTCCAGACAGTTTGATGAGACATTTTTTTTAAATTTAATCTTGTGGCGGTCCGGTGCGGCCTAGCTGTCATAATTACATGAAAGAAAGCCTACCCAAGAACATTTAAAATATTATCATCAAATTTAAATTTCAATCTGTGAGATAAACTGGAAGATGAACAGTGCCAGTAGCAATAATTTATGTACGGCTCTAAATGTGAGAGAATACCGATTTACCTGACTGTGACCGAGCCTAGTTTTTCCTCACTGGATTAAAAACTTTACCGGTCAGTGGCTATCATCACGCATTGAAGGATTATACCATCACCTCATTTTTCACCCCTATGTCGATCTGCGTCAGTGCCATCCCATAGACTCGTTTCTTTATAATAAAACACAAGAACTCTTAGAACTTCAAGTCCGGCGATAAGCGGGAATATTTGCTCTCAGTGAAACCTCGCATTATCTGGGGCGGGACATAGAAGGACTAGACAGTTTTCACATGTAAAGAGTTTAATTACTGTGTATATCATGCTATGGATTGTCTGATGCTGAAATCGGTAAGTGTGTGGTGTATATGAGTGTGGATCCTCACAGAGTGTATGAATGACAGGAGATTTATTTTTGCAGAAACCATTTGTCAACTGCCTACCGGGTAATACGTTTTTCTGTATACCCGGCATTGTTCCTTTAAGTGGGATAATTTGTTAACTCTGTTTCCCCCCCCCCCCCTTTTTTTTTTCTTTGCTTAGTAAAGGGAAGACACAATTGGGATAACAGTATTTTAGTCTACCACCATACCTAATATTGTAACACCTCTTTCAGAGTAATTAACTTCATTGTTAGGTTACATTACCTATGTTCCTGATAACTATCTATCTTGGGACTGGGTTTACCTTTGTCTAATAAGCGGGAAGGGCTTAGTCGATACCAATCTTCTTTACCCCATCCTCACCTTGTTAATTGTATTTTTCTGTACTTATGATAATTTTTATGTAACCTGTTGGATGTTGTGATTGAGTTTAATGCTAATAAACAGCATAAACATATATAGTACTGTGTTGGACTACCAAGGCCCAAATCCCTCATATTTGTTTAAGATAGTTGTATCCACGTCGTCTGTGTGTCTGAAGCACCAAATCGGTGTGAGCGCAGATGTGTGTCTGGAAAACTGGCAAATAATTGTTTGACCAGGAGAGTGGAAGAGAAGATTGAGAGAAACGATTTGTCGTAAATAAGTCTGTCTTTACTCTCCTCCAGCACTCTGTGGAGCATCATATTTACTCGCTAACCTTTTCCTATCACTGAGCCTTTCACCATCATTCTACACTCTAAACCGGACTACTATTTCTAAGACTCTTTCTCTCAAAATAAATTTACGACAATATTTGGCTGGCTCGCCGGGATAAAGATATTTTGAGTCTGATCTAAGTCTGGGTCTAACTAGATAGAGTGTGAATGATCTGTCTTTGTGATTTAGGGAAATAAATAAATAATTAATTACACCCCTAGACAACGCCTTTTAGTATTTGGGTCGTCCACACAGCATACTTACAGGTTGTTTTCTTTCCACAGCAGTAGAAAGTACGGATAATCATAAATTCGGGTAGCTAAATTATCCTCTGGCGGAGTAAATTAATTTTTTTTCTTTATAGGATTTGCTGGGATCGCGTGACTGGTTTTACAGTCACTAAAGGTTTTTGAAGCGTTTGAGTTGAGCTAAGCTAAAGACGGATTGTTCTGATTTTTTAAAAATTAAGTTAACTACGTCTCATCTCATAATTGACTTCAGGGACGGAGTTTGTTGTTAGAGAATTAAAATTTTCGGGGGAAAAATTTTTTTAAATTTTTTTTTTCCCTTTTAAATTGTTTTAATATAAATCTTTCTCTACTGTTAGTAATAGTAGATTTTTTTTCTAGTGTAACTTACCAATTAATTGGCATAGTTGCTTGCGTTAAAAGTCTTAAGTGACAATAATAGCGGCGATAAGTTAACACACGAGGTCATTAAGTAAATTGTTTTTTACTTTCGGTTTTTCTCGTAGCGGCTTTGATTTTTTTTTCCCTTCTTGTTCTTTCGTACTATTCTCTAGTCATACTACATCTTATTCTTTAACAATGGCAGAAAGGATAAAGATGAGATCCATCCTGAGGCTGGAAGCGAAAGAGGCAGGACTAGACACAGAAGCTGCGAACCTGTTTATCAACCAGGAACTGGAAATATATGACGCGGAGCAACAAAGAGCAGAAGCAGAGAGGAAGGAAGAGAAACAAAGAGCAGAAGCAGAGAGCTGAGAGGAAGAAGAAGAAACAAAGAGCAGAAGCTGAGAGGAACGAAGAGAAAGAGAGAGAAGATAGGGCAGAAGCTAGGAAGAAAGAAGCGGACGATCGTCGATTGGAGCAGAAGAAAATTGAGGCAGAGATGGAAGCTCGCCCGGAAAGAGAGAGAGAGCGAGAAAGACAACATGAACTGGCGCTTAAGGCTTTAGAGAGTCGGGGCGCCTCTACTCCGAATAACGGAGAGCCGTCTTCGCCCCAGTCAATGGATCTCTCCAGCACTCAGTCTGCCCAATTAACGGCGATGTCTTTTGCTTTAGAATCTTTTCCTAGCCCTAATGAAAAAATTGACAGCTACCTAGAAAAATTCGAAAGGCTCGCGAATCTGTATGGGTTAGAGAGTTCCCGCTGGGCACTTAAGCTCTCAACGTCACTAAAAGCTAATGCTTATGACGTATACACAAAGCTGGGATCGAACCAACATGATTACGACATGCTGAAAAAGGCCTTGCTAGAACGGTTTGAGATGACCGCCCGAAAATTCCTGCAAATGTTCAGGAACAGCCGAAAAGAGAGCACGGAAACATTTTCACAGTTCTCTTCACGTCTCACGGGCTATTTGATAAAGTGCATCGAATTATCGGACCTACCTCTTACATATGAGGGACTCCTTGAACTTGTTCTTGTGGAGCAGATAAAGTCAACTTTGTCAAACGAAACCCGTAGATTTTTGGCGGAACAGGGCGCAGTCAGACTTGAGGACATCCTCAATAAGGCCGAACGCTATACCAATGCAATGGCCGAACTTCCCAGCACTAAACGTAAACCCACAGATGAGCCATCTCGAAAACAAAATCTAGAGCAGTCATCCTATTCTTCTAATTCCTCTCAGAATTATAACCAACGAGAAAATAATACCCAGAGACCTCCCCAGGAAAAATCGAAATTCTACAAAACCCGATACCCCCCCCCCCCCCAACAACAATTCTGATCAACCCACCAAGCCTACGTGGCAGCGCGGCCACCAAGGTCAAGGAAAAGGAAAGACCCCTACACCAGGAACGTCTGATCAGGGCAAACAAACCGGTCCAAACCGCGTTGGATGTTTGCATACAGCCTCGAAAGGTAGAGTCAATGTCAGTGATTCTCAACCTGAGGGGGACCGACCCTCAACTCGAGGAACTGTAATTTTGAATGGTACCTCAACTACTTGTCTCTTTGACACTGGACTAAGCTTCAGTTGTATCGTCGCTAGGCACCTAGTCAAACCCGGTCAGGAGACAGAGGAAACCGTCAAACTTAGTGGAGTTTTCAGGAGTGATGCACCCAGGACGCTTCCTATCGCACTGGTAGAAATACACTCTGACTTTGTCAGAGGAGTTATTAAAGCGGCCATTATGGATGATCCTATCTACCCAGTTATCCTGGGATGTAGATATGTGTTTATTGGGAGACCAAAGGAGCCGATTGTGGCAGCGGTAACCACAAGAGGGCAAGCCAAGAAGGAGAGGGAGCCTGCGCCAAATTTGTTGCCGAATGAACTGAAGGAGGCGCAACAAAAGGACCCTACTCTGGAGCCCTGCTTTAAAAGACTGCCCATGGCTAAGGACCCCAGACACAACGGAGACATCTTTTCTAAGGACGGCGTATTGTATCGTAGAACGGGCAACCCGGACACGGGGAATAACCAGCTCCTAGTACCGACGCAGTACAGAAGCCAGATCTTAGAAATGGGGCACTCTCTTCCCTTTAGCGGACATATGGGACAAAACGCCACTATTCAGCGAATAAAAAACCACTATTGGTGGCCAGGAATGAACTCTGACATTACCAGGTATGTGAAATCCTGCGCCCAGTGCCAACGGGTAGCACCAAAGCACTTGACACCCCCAGTACCTATGGGGCAAATGCCAATAGTGGGTACTCCATTTGAACGGGTTGCTGTCGACATCATTGGACCCCTGGAAAGGACCAAAAGAAGGAACAGGTTCATCCTGACCTTAGTCGACACTTGCACAATGTGGGCCGAAGCTGTACCGCTACCATGCATAAATTCCAAGCATGTCGCAGAAGCCCTCGTGCAAATCTTTACACGGTTGGGATTCCCTCAACAAGTTTTGACGGACAATGGATCCCAATTCCGTAGCCTGTTAATGGAGGAGATCTTTAAGATCTTGAGGGCCAAACATATCCACACCAGTCCCTACCATCCGGCCGGAAATGGGCTCGTGGAACGTTTTAACGGCACCCTCACCACCATGTTACGTAAGCTGGGTCAGGAGAAACCGGAAGACTGGGACCTATATATATATCGGCTGCCTTATTCGCCTACCGAGAGGTTCCTCAAGCGTCTACGGGATTCGCGCCAGCTACACTTTTATTTGGCAGACCTATTAAGGGGCCACTAGAAGCCTTACTTCGGTCCCTGACAGACCAAAAGGCCGACGAGACAGTCGTCTCTGCAAGCAAGTATGTATCTGAGCTCAAGGAAAGGCTAAAGCTAGGTTGGGATCTAGCTACAACCAACCTTAAGAAAGCCCGCGCTAAACATGCTAAAAGATACAACAAAGCTGCAAAAGAGAGAGAACTACAACCAGGGGAGAAAGTTTTGTTGCTACTTCCAACCGGAAGCAATAAACTTCGCATCGGATGGCAAGGGCCGTTTACCGTCCTTAAAAAGATCTCACGTACCAATTACAAGATCTCCATCAAAGGAAAGGAGAAGGTCTTCCACGTAAATCTACTTAAGAAATATCTGGAATAACCTGTGCCATCCTCCGAGCATCTCCTGGCTGTCGCCATAGCAACGGAAGACGAGGAAGATGATGATGGTTGCATGGAGTATCCATTGCAACCCACAGAATCCTTTAAAGATGTCAAGTTCGGCGACAATCTCTCACTAGAACAACAAACAGAAACCAGGGCGCTACTAAAACAGTACAGTGCAGTCTTAACGGATGTACCTGGTCGAACAAATCTCATCGAATTTGATATGAAATTAACAAACGAGACCCCTGTTCGAACCAGAGTTTACCCCATACCGTACACTAAAGCTGATGCACTTCGCGGAGAAATAGACAAGCTGCGCCAGGCAGGAATTATCAGTGAGTCTACATCTCCTTACAGTTCCAGTGTAGTGCTGTTGCAGAAGCCCAATAAGGAAGTTCGGCTGTGTATAGATTACCGGCTGCTAAACGCTGTTACGGAATTCCAGCCCGAACCTCTCCAAACTGTTTCTGAGTTGTTCACCAAGCTTAGCAAGGCAAAGATTTTCTCCAAGATTGACCTCAGTAAAGGTTACTATCAAATACCAGTCAAGGAGGAAATTAAACCCTTGTTAGCTTTCAGCACTAGTGAAGGACATTACACATTTAATGTGATGCCATTCGGTTTGCATAACGCACCAGGAGTGTTCACCAGGATGATGAGGAAGCTTCTAGAACCTTTGCAAAGTCCCCATATCCATAATTTTATGGATGACATATTAATTGCATCGGAAACCTACGAAGAACATATTGCTACGGTTGCTATGCTCCTCAGGAGACTACAGAAAACTGGTCTCACAGCCAGACCTAGCAAATGTCTCATCGGGTTTGAACAGTTAGACTTCCTGGGGCATACTATTTCTCACGGCTGTTGTTGGCCTGTTCAGAAGAACGTGGAGAAAATAGTGGCAGCAAAAAGACCCCGAACGAAGAAAGACGTACGTTCCTTCATATCACTATGTGCATACTATCAGAAGTACATCCAGAACTTCAACGGACTGACGGCACCTCTGACTGACCTCACAAAGAAAGGTTGTCCTGATAAGGTCATTTGGGATCAAAAGTGCGAACACGCATACAGCACTTTGAAAGGACAGTTGTCTGCATACCCCATTTTGAGGTTGCCTGACCTCAAGAAACCTTTCGTACTGCGGGTCGACGCGTCAGGTCAGGGCATCGGGTCAACACTGCTTCAAGCCGATGACAGTAACCCGAAAATGCTATTTCCAGTTGCCTATGGCAGTCGGAAATTAAATAAAGCTGAACGGAACCACCTTATACAACTCATCGCACTGCTGTACCAAGAACAACAGGCAGCCGTAAGAGTAGAGGGGGAAACATCAGAATGGTTTGAAGTACAGAAAGGAGTAAGACAAGGCTGTACCCTTTCCCCTTACCTGTTTAACATTTATGCCGAGAATATCATGAGAAATGTAAGAGATGACCAAGAACACACAGAGTTTGACTCATTTAACATCGGCGGGTACCAGATCCCGGAAATCAGATATGCTGACGACACAGTCCTCCTATCGACCAACCCAGAAGGACTTGAACAATTACTTCTGTCCACCAAAAAACACAGCGAGGCCCAGAATCTATACCTAAACACCAAGAAGACTAAAGTATTGACAACAGACAAAGTAAAGACCAAACCAGAAATTGAAATTGATAACGAAGAACTGGAAAGTGTTAATGAATTCGAATACTTAGGATCAATCATCAACACCTCTGGCGACTGTGCAGTAGAAATTAAAAGAAGACTTGAAATTGCTTCACATAAACTAATACAGATGAAAAACCTATGGCAAGGCACAAGCAAAGAAACAAAGTTACAACTGATCAGAGCATGTATATTCCCAGTGGCAACATACGGCTGCGAGACTTGGACACTCAATAAAACAGTTGCAAAAAAGATTACATCATTTGAAATGAAATGCTACAGAAGGATGTTGAGAATACCCTGGACGGAAAAAAATACCAACAGAGAAGTACTGCACTCACTAAACGTACAGGAACATTGGCTCCTAAATACCATCGCAATAAGGAAGCTGAAATTTTTCGGTCATATAAAAAGACATAATAGCCTGGAAAAAACAGTGATGGAAGGCATGGTCCCTGGAAAAAGGGGAAGGGGTCGACCTAGACGACGGTGGACCCAGGACATCACAGAGAGTCTGAACTTGTCTTTGGCTGATGCAGGTCGACTTGCCCAGAATCGTGATGCGTTCAGAGCAGCTGTAATGGAGACAACGTTCTGGAAAGAATACGTCACATGATGAACGGAACTACAGCGTAGTCGAAAGAGAATGCCTCGCTCTGATTGACGGTATCATACGGCATCATGAGTTTCTCTATGGTACATCTTTTACGGTGCAAACAGACCACGCTCCGTTAGCATTTCTTGGTGCCAATAAGGAATTTAACGCAAGGATCATGCGGTGGGCCCTTCTTTTAAGCGTTTATTCTTTCAAAGTGGAATACATTCCGGGAAGACAGAATGTCGGGGCGGATTTCCTGAGTAGAAACTGGACTACGGACGAAGAGGAAGAAGTTGAACATACCAATCACCTAAAAGCTACCGATCAGGGCAGCTTCATTGTCAGAAATTAAACATGAAAATATGTTTTCATGTCTCAAAAGAGGGGACGATTGTCACAGACGAACTCAGCTGGCCCTAAATCGTTGTAGCACGACCCTTTGTAACGACCCCTTCGTATAGCACCAGAGCCCCCGAATAGTTTGGTAACTCTTCATCTAACGAGAATTTATTTTCACCTGGACTCATTGCTATGAAACCGTTCCACACAGATGGCCAACACGTTGGCTGATTAATATGTGGACAGTTTATCTACCGGTCATTCTGGTCATCGCATTGATTTAAGGAAAGATTAAATCACGCCCACGGACATCGCCCGAGCTATGATATGAAGTTATTTTCATTAACTTGGGCAGTGGGGGCGTTGCCTACTTCAAACAGAGAGAGCGGAACAGGATCAAACAGACACGGAAGTGGTTTCAGGAACGTTGAGCGGGAGAGATCAAAGCAGTAGTGGTCCCGGAAACGAGACGCAAGCTTTCCTGGCGGAATTTTCTGTTTACCTCTATGTTAAAACCTTCGCACAGTGGGCTGATCACCTGCTTGCCAACCAATCTGATTACGGAAACAACGATAGATTGTTTGGTCTGTTTTTGTTCCACAAAGACGCCACTAGGCGTGGTGGAAACAGCGATAGATTGATCAATTTGTTGTTGCCCTAAGACGCCACTAGGCGTACTGGCCACATACTGCTTTGCCGGTTGGTGGCTAAGGATGGGAGAGAGAAGAGAAGAGATGTTAAGCGCAAAACCGACCGCAGACGGAGCGAACGGGGGAAGATGTCGGATGCAACGAACGGGGAAACGGGAAACCAGGGGACGGCATCTCTCTTTAGTCTGTCGGTCAGATCCCCGAAAGTCTCCTGAGATAAAAAAAAGTGTCAACTTTCTCATGCCCCCCTCATCTTTAATTCCATTTTAAATATATACAGACCACTAGAAAGCCATGCTATCATTCAGGGCCAGAGATTTTTAAGATTCACTAGCTATTAGTAGAAAGTTGCTAGATTCCCATCTGAAATTGGTGGCTACAAATTGGAGTGTTTCTTTTTCTGTACACGGTATAATATATTTGTTAAAGTGATCAGTGGTCTAGTGCTTTCATTTTATTTCACTGGATTTTGTGTTTATTTAATCTATTTAATTATTAAACTCATCCCAAAAGTTCCAGTGGTAAATTTAATGATATATCTATTATAACATTTCCAAAAATAATAGATGTTTAAATGTTAAAGTAACTTTTAAAGTCGCGAAGGAATTTATAATTAATAAATTTAGTTAAGTCCTATATATATATCTAGATGTGTATTTTAACCATTAGACTCGTGACGTGTTTTCTTAAATACATAATTAAATACGCGAGTGTATATATAATATAGCCTTAATGGTAAATTTATCGCGCGTTAAGAATATTATTTGATTTTTGAAGTATGATTATGATTGTCATGGGTTTTCTATCTTTTTCTCTAGAATGATCACCTTTGCGATCCCAGTATTATTAAAAAATCATACAGAGAGTTTCCATACTCGGTTCTTAAACTTCCAGACAGTTTGATGAGACATTTTTTAAAATTTAATCTTGTGGCGGTCCGGTGCGGCCTAGCTGTCATAATTACATGAAAGAAAGCCTACCCAAGAACATTTAAAATATTATCATCAAATTTAAATTTCAATCTGTGAGATAAACTGGAAGATGAACAGTGCCAGTAGCAATAATTTATGTACGGCTCTAAATGTGAGAGAACACCGATTTACCTGACTGTGACCGAGCCTAGTTTTTCCTCACTGGATTAAAAACTTTACCGGTCAGTGGCTATCATCACGCATTGAAGGATTATATCATCACCTCATTTTTCACCCCTATGTCGATCTGCGTCAGTGCCATCCCATAGACTCGTTTCTTTATAATAAAACACAAGAACTCTTAGAACTTCAAGTCCGGCGATAAGCGGGAATATTTGCTCTCAGTGAAACCTCGCATTATCTGGGGCGGGACATAGAAGGACTAGACAGTTTTCACATGTAAAGAGTTTAATTACTGTGTATATCATGCTATGGATTGTCTGATGCTGAAATCGGTAAGTGTGTGGTGTATATGAGTGTGGATCCTCACAGAGTGTATGAATGACAGGAGATTTATTTTTGCAGAAACCATTTGTCAACTGCCTACCGGGTAATACGTTTTTCTGTATACCCGACATTGTTTCTTTAAGTGGGATAATTTGTTAACTCTGTTTCACCCCCCCACCTCTTTTTTCTTTGCTTAGTAAAGGGAAGACACAATTGGGAAAACAGTATTTTAGTCTACCACCATACCTAATATTGTAACACCTCCTTCAGAGAAATTAACTTCATTGTTAGGTTACATTACCTATGTTCCTGATAACTAGCTATCTTGGGACTGGGTTTACCTTTTTCTAATAAGCGGGAAGGGCTTAGTCGATACCAATCTTCTTTACCCCATCCTCACCTTGTTAATTGTATTTTTCGGTACTTATGATAATTTTTATGTAACCTGTTGGATGTTGTGATTGAGTTTAATGCTAATAAACGGCATAAACATATATAGTACTGTGTTGGACTACCAAGGCCCAAATCCCTCATATTTGTTTAAGATAGTTGTATCCATGTCGTCTGTGTGTCTGAAGCACCAAATCGGTGTGAGCGCAGATGTGTGTCTGGAAAACTGGCAAATAATTGTTTGACCAGGAGAGTGGAAGAGAAGATTGAGAGAAACGATTTGTCGTAAATAAGTCTGTCTTTACTCTCCTCCAGCACTCTGTGGAGCATCATATTTACTCGCTAACCTTTTCCTATCACTGAGCCTTTCACCATCATTCTACACTCTAAACCGGACTATTATTTCTAAGACTCTTTCTCTCAAAATAAATTTACGACAGACATAAGTAAAATTGCCTATCGTTGCATAGATGGCAAATGCAATTCCTTATCTGGCGAAAGTAGCAGGTAAAGATCTATGAGCCTTCTAGAGTTCAAATTGCCTTAAGAGTAAATAAAATACTGATGAAACTTCTTGACTTCAAAAATTATTGGCAGACCTTCTTTCGCATTCCTGCTGTATTTTCTGTCAGCATCACTCACAGTTTTCTGTGAGAATGCTACTGGCTTCTCTGTCTCATCTGTGAGTCTGAATCAGGGCATTGCACCGATCCCAAAAGATTATGAAGCACCTTTTGTCAATAATACAATGATAACTTTCTTAAGGTGCTCGTTTCTGAATTGTAGACTGTGTAAGTATAAGCGTTAGATTCTGCTTCTTTAACTTGTTGAGTGGCGCTTCCAGCTTCCAGTATTTGGAAATGTACAGTACTTGCTGCAGTAATTAATCTTGCCGAGAATTTATGGAAGTGGACTCAGATTATCTGAACGAGGTAAATGTCCACTAGCAGAGATACCAGATTCTGAATTACGGAGACCTTCAGCAGACATAATAGGGCCCATGTATTCCACGTTAAACTTTTTATAATAGCTTTTCTATGGTGCAAAGTGGTATTTTTCCTGTAACTATGATATGATGTCATCTAAGTAACTTGTTCAGCCACCTAGACCAATAGCGATCTGCTCATTGAATCTTTTGAATATTACGAGTGTACTAAGTATTCCTAAGGGTGATCTTTGGTATTCATAGAATCCACGCTTTTTATTAATGTTTATTAGAGTTGTGCAACTGTGTAAATATGCTTCTGACATATTGATCTTCAAAAAAAGTGATTTCCGCTTTGCAGCTTGTGAAAACGTCTTTCAAGCTTAGACTAGGATAATGTTCCACTTGATAATGTGGGCTGGTGGTTAATTTGAAATATTCAAATATGCGCACAGCGCCATTGGGCTTAGGAACAAATACAGTTGGGGTTGTACAGTTACTTGTCTGCGTTGGCGTTATTATTTCTGTAATTTGCCAGTCTTTGCTTTTCTTTCTTTTGTTTATGAAAACCAATATTCTGGTCAATATCTGATGTGTTATAATTAGGATATATAGATTGTCTTTAATTGAAAATAATTTTGATTGCCGATACTTGATCATGGTATCATTTCGTCTTTCCAATTAGTGTAAATAAAGTAAATTAAGCGTGTCAAAATGTGCGGTTATGCGTGTATGTGTGTTTTCCTTTGTCCCAAAATTATAGTCTCTCATACCTGTCATACTGTTAATTTTTAAAAAAAGGTTGGGGGCGAGGGGGTGGGCGTGGGGGTGGGAAGCAAGAGATGTTTGGGCTGACTTACAATTCACTATTTAGTTGTCATTATCAGTATAAATTTCAAGACCCTCGCCAGACCTTCACTTTCCCGCCATAACCTCACTAATCATTATATATTAACTTAAGTTCTTGTTACATACTGTTTTATTACTTACTTACTTAGTCGTTCCCCTTCTACCGTAAAGTGTAGAGGTTTGGAAGAGAGAGCGCCAGACTATCCTATCGGCGGTCTTCCTCCTGGACTGGTTCCATTCTAGTCCTCGGTCCTTCAAAGATTGTCTAATGTTGTCCTCCCAGCGGACTCTGGGTCGTCATGGGGGTCTGGATCCCTGGCTCTTTGTTTCCCATGCTTGTCGTGGTAGCCGATCTTCTCCCATTCTGTAGACATGGCCAAACCATCTTAGTTGGGACTGTTCTACTTGGGTCTTCAGGAGGTGAGATTTTAGGCCTTGACGTATCGTCTGGTTGCGGAACATGTCTCTTCTTGTTACTTCAACCACCTTCCTCAGATACCTCATTTCTGAGGTTTCGATCTGGATTTTGTGGGTTGTAGTCATTGCCCATGACTCGCTTCCATATGTCAAGACTGGGACATAGGTGGAGCGGTATACAACCATCTTCGTTTTCTTACCAACCTCTCTCTTGCTGAGGAATCCTCGATTTATGGCCTGAAAAAGTCTCCCAGCTGCTGCTTTTCGAGTGGCCAACTCTTCTTTGATGCCTCCCTTTATGTCTATAACAGCTCCAAGGTATTTAAAGTGGTCTACCTGCTCCAGGACCTGTTCTCCCAGCTTAATCTGATGTCTTCTTTCTTCTCGTGATATCACCATGGATTTTGTTTTCGAGCTGCTTATCACCATCCCTCTCTTCTCCAGCTCTTCCTTCCAGACTTGCAGATTGGATTGGAGATGTGCCTCTGATTTAGCAATCAGGGCAACATCATCATCAAATGCCAGCTCTGAAATACAGACCTGTTTCATCTTCCAGTACCCCACTGAATACTTTCTTGTTCTCTCCTTACATGCCTTGATGAAATCGTTCATGGGGAGTATGAAAAGATAAGGTGACAGGATATCACCTTGTCTTACACCAGTGGTGGTCCTGAACTCTTCTGACTTATGGTTTGCTGTCCTCACATATTTTCTGCAAGACTTGTAGAAGCTCTGTATAGCATGAATCAGAGGTGATGGAATGTTCTGCCTTGCCAAACAGTCCCAAAGTTTGCTCCAGGGGACCCTGTCATACGCCTTTTCCAGATCTATGAAAAAAAGATGGATCTCACTCTTATACTCAAGGGCCTTTTCACTCAGCTGTCTGAGTGTGAAGATTAGGTCTTGAGTACTTCGGTTTGCTCGGAATCCGCACTGGACCTCATCCAATTGTGACTCAGCTAGGCGTCGGAGTCTCTGCTCTAGGATTCTAGAGTAGATTTTACCAGGGACACTGAGAAGGGATATGCCTCTACAAGGTATGGTTTCCACATTGTCGAGTGTCACATATTCTCTATATTTCTCCATTTGTCCTGTAGTGTTTTAGCTCCTAAGTATTGTTTCCATGCCATTTTATTCTCTCTTATTTTCTCTTTGACGTCCTCTGTCCACCAAAGTGTCCTCTTTCTCTTGTTCCCAAGTCGAACTTCACCACATGCTTCTGCGGCAGCTGTCTTTATGGTGTCCTTGAATTTAAGCCAGTGGGTTTCCAAGTCATCATGTTGTTCTTCTGTTTTGCTCACCGCTGCAGCAATAAGCCCCTGATATCTGGTCTTAATTTCTGGCTCTCTCTTCTTGTAGGTCTTAATGCTCATTTCTCCCGTTCGCTTACTTAGTTTCTTGCGTGATGTTAGGCAGTTCCTAGGCTGAGCAACCCTGTCAGTTGTTCTTTTGATTGTAAGCAGGTAGCGATCACTTCCAATCTCTGGCCCCCTCCAGACTCTAGCATCCCGGACATATTTGAATGAGCTCCTCCTAACAATGGCATAGTCGATCACTGACTTCTCATTCTTTGTTGGTTCACATCTAGTGTATGCATGTATGCGCTTATGGGGGAACTTTGTGTTTGTAATGATCAGATTCTGCTCACTGCAGAATCTAAGGAGTCGCTTTCCATTGTCATTGAGAGTATCTTCTCCATATCTTCCGATAACTCCACCCCATCTAGCATGGTCATTTCCAACTCTGGCATTGAAATCTCCGAGCATGATAATTTAATCTAGGCAGTCGTCCACTGTCCTTTGAAGCAGCTCGAAGAATTTCTCCTTGACCTCTGCTCTCTCATCCTCATTTGGCCCATACACTATGACCAGGTTGACTATGGTTTCTCCTTCTTTTAGTTTTACAACCATAATGCGTTCCGAGACAAAGTTCCATCCCTTGATACTATCTTTTTGGTTTTTGGCCACAATGCAACACACGCCCCCTTTAGCTCTTTCAGATATGGGTACACCACTGTAGAGCAGCGTGTTGCCATCGAGATCCATGACTCATTGTCCTTTTTTCTTTGTTTCCGTTATAGCCAGGATTTCTAGTTTTGCGTTCCTCATCTCTTCCACCAGCTCCTCTTCTTTCCCAATTATTCTTCTTGTGTTCCAAGTTCCATAAGTCGTAGTCCGTTCCAGTTCGTCGCCTTTAGAATCAGTCCGGTTTTCTCTCTTACGTTTCGCATAATCAGGTCTTAAGACAAACAGGTGATTGGCCTGTTGTGCCTTTGCATGGTGGAGGGGCTGCCTCCTTACGGCCACCATGCAGGCCGCCCTCCTCCTTTTTCAGCCGGGCTTGGGACCGGCCTGTTTTATTATATTGTTTACATTCTCAACATCTGTTTTACAGTTTTGAGTGAATTACGAGTACATGCATGTATATGATCTAATATTGGTATTCTCTGTAGGTCATACTGGTCACTGCTTGAATGATTCCTTTTAAGAAAAAAGTAAAAAAAGTAGAGGTCATGGTTTATGAAATCTAGGGACTACACCACGAAGAAAGTATTAATTTGCCTTGAATTTGGTAAAAGTACTTAGTCCATCTGCAAACGTATCGGAAATTCTACGGCATAGCTGTTCTAGTTGAAATAAACATTTGCTTGACTACGGTTATCTCTAGTAACTACTGTATCAATAATTTCCTTAACTATTCTGTTTCACTTGTTGCTATTTAGACTGCATCATCAGACTATCTCACGTTGTTTATATTACGTCCACCAGCTGAAACACCTGGCATTCTCGCTATCATCATTTTCCTTTGCGATGCTTACAAAGCATGAAACCACCACTAAAGCTGGTCCTCTTGCAGTAGGCCTGCACCAGGCATTCACATGTTCCTGGAACGGTGGTTTATGTGGCAGTTAATTTTATTTGATGATGTTGCCAGCCACCTGCACAATCCCATATTGGTCGCATTGTACGACATGCCTAGAAGTGCAGTAGTAATATTCTTTCTTTGTCTCTTCAGAGACCCCCGTAACAACATGGGCCCATGTTTTTCTCATATTTCAGTGTCAAAAGCCTTGCATGGTGTTCGTCCATCACGGGTGATGAAGACCACTCTGTTCATCCAATTATTAGGAAAATGTTAGGTTTGTCTATGGGTACGAAGATGACTGATGAGCCCGATGCGAGCCTGGAAATATCTTGGACAGTATGGGCAGGGAATGTTCGCTTCAGGTGAAGGTTTTATTTCTCGGGCGTGTCTAGCCTGTCTCCGCTGTTTCGCTGCTGCTTTTCTGGATGCCTCACATGCCGCTGCACCTTTACGAAGAGATGTGCGCCAAGCGGTTCGGTCTTGCGCAGCAGCTTCCCAAGTGTCAGGGTTTATGCCAAAGGTTTTTAATGAAGTCTTTAGCGTGTCTTTGAAGCGCTTCTTTTGGCCACCATGGAGCGTTTACCCTTTTGCAACTCACCATAAAAGAGTATTTTTGGCATCCGATGGTCTGGCATGCGGACTATGTGACCTGCCCAACGAATCTGTGACTGCATCAGAATAGTATCGGTGCTAGGGATACCAGCTCTGTCAAGAACGACGATATCCGGGATCTTGTCTTGCCATTTGATGTTCATCATCTTTCTAAGACAGACTGTATGGAAGTGGTTAAGCTTCTTTACGTGGCGTCTGTATACAGTCCATGTTTCACATGCATACAGCAGCACTGGAAGCACCGCAGCTCTGTACACCTTCAGCTTTGTCTGTAGACTAATGCCACTTCGAAGCCAAACGTTGGTGTATAGTCTGCCAAATGTGCTGGTGGCTTTGGAGATCCTGGTGTTCACCTCATCATCAATGGCGACGTTCTGGGATAGTGTGCTACCAAGGTATGTGAATCTGTTCTTACTTACTTACTCGTTCCTCTTCTACCGTGAGGTGTAGAGGTTTGTAAGAGAGAGCGCCATACTATTATATCGGCTGTCTTCCTTCTGGCTTGGTTCCACTCTAGTCCTCGGTCCTTCAAAGACTGTCTAATGTCGTCCTCCCAGCGGACTTTGGGTCGTCCTGGAGGTCTGGATCCCTGGCTCTTAGTTTCCAATGCTTGTCGTGGTAGCCGATCTTCTCTCATTCTGCAGACATGGCCAAACCATCTTAGTTGGGACTGTTCTACTTGGATCTGCAGGGGTTGGGTTTTTAGGCCTTGATGTATCGTTTGGTTGCGGATCATGTCTCTTCTTATCACTTCAACCACCTTCCTCAGATACCTCATTTCTGAGGTTTGGATCTGGCTTTTGTGGGTTGTAGTCATTGCCCATGACTCGCATCCATACGTCAAGACTGGGATATAGGTGGAGCAGTATACAGCCATCTTGGTCTTCTTGCCAACTTATTTTTTGCTGAGGAATCCTCGATTTATGGCTTGAAAAAGTATCCCAGCTGCTGCTCTTCTGGTAGCCAACTCTTCTTTGACGCCTCCCTTCCGGTCTATGACAGCTCCAAGGTATTTAAAGTGGCCGACCTGCTCCAGGACCTGTTCTCCCAGCTTAATCTGATGTCTTATTTCCTCTCGTAAATCACCATGGTTTTTATTATCGAGCTGCTTATGATCATCCCTCTCTTCTCCAGCTCTTCCTTCCAGACTTGCAGGTTGGATTGGAGATGTGCCTCTGATTTAGCAATCAGGGCAACATCATCATCAAATGCCAGCTCTGAAATACAGACCTGTCTCATCTTCCAGTACCCCACTGAATACTTTCCTGTACTCTCCTTGCATACCTTGATGACATCGTCCATGAGGAGTATGAGAAGATAAGGTGACAGGATATCACATTGTCTTACACCAGCGGTGGTCTTGAATTCTTCTGACTTATGGTTTGCCGTCCACACATACATTGTAATTTCTGCTAAACTTGTAGAAGCTCTGTATAGCATGAATCAGAGGTGATGGAATGTTCTTCCTTGCCAAACAGTCCCAGAGTTTGTTCCAGGGGACCTTGTGAAATGCCTTTTCCAAATCTAAGAAGCAAAGATGGATCTCACTCTTATACTCAAGAGCCTTTTCACTCAACTGTCTGAGTGTGAAGATTAGGTCTTGAGTACTTCGATTTGCTCAGAAGCCACACTGGACCTCATCCATTTGTGGCTCAGCGAGGCGTCTGAGTCTCTGCTCCGGGAATCTAGAGTAGATTTTACCAGGGACACTGAGAAGGGATATGCCTCTATGGTTTCCACATTGTTGGTTGTCACCCTTTTTAAAAATCGTTGTTATTATGGCAATCTCCCAATCCTTTGGTATGGTCTTGTTGCACCAAGCTGCCCGTAGGACCCTTAGGAGTAATAGGTCACCAGCTGATCCCATGTTCTTAACTATTTCTGGTGTTATGCCATCATGTCCTGCAGCTTTGCCATCTTGATTTTCTCCAGTGCTGCCTTCAGTTCTTCCATCTTTATGTCATCTTCACCACCATTGGTTTCCTCTTCTGTGCCAGTGGTTATCATTTCTGATGTTTGACCTTGCTCACCATCCAGGAGTTCGGAAAAATATTCTTTCCATCTTTCCATTACTTCTTTTGGTGCAGTAAGCAATTAGCCTTGCTTGTCCTTTATAAATTTAAGAGGGCTCTATTTTTCCTTCCTCATATTCTTTAAGGGTCTTATAGAACAATTTCTGGTTTTCTTGCGCGTCGTTTTCTAGCTTTTCTCCAAATTCTTCCCAGGACTTTTTTGCTGATAGCACCTTGTTCTTTGCTTCTGTTCTGAGCATCATATATTCTCTATATTTCTCTGTTTTTCCTGTTGTGTTTTTAGCCCCTAAGTATTGTTTCCATTCCTTTTTCTTCTTTCTTATTTTCTCATTATCCTCATCTGTCCACCAAGGTGTCCTCTTTCTCTTGTTCCCAAGTCGAACTTCACCACATGCTTCTGCTGAAGCTGTCTTTATGATGTCCTTAAATTTCAGCCAGAGTGTTTCCACGTCCTCGGGTTGTTGTTCTGTGTTTCTCACTTCTGTAGCAATAAGCCCCTGATATCTCGTCTTTACTTCTGGCTCTCTCAGCTTGTAGGTCTTAATGCTCGTTTCTTCTGTTCGTTTACTTAGCTTCTTGTGTGATGCTAGGCAGTTCCTAGTCCGAGTAGCTCTTTCAGTTGTTCTTTTAATTGTTAACAAGTAGTGGTCACTTCCAATCTCTGGCCCCCTCCACACTCTAGCATCCCGGACATATTTGAATGAGCTCTTCCTAACTATGGCGAAGTCGATCACTGACTTCTCATTCTCTGTTGGCCCACACCTAGTGTATACATGTATGTGCTTATGGGGGAACTTTGTGTTTGTAATGATCAGATTATGCTCTTTCCATTCTCATTAAGAGCGTCTTCTCCATATCTTCCGATAACTCCACCCCATCTAGCATGGTCATTTCCAACTCTGGCATTGAAATCTCCGAGCATGATAATTTCATCTATGCAGTCGTCCACTGTCCTTTGAAGCAGCTCGAAGATTTCTTCCTTGACCTCTGCTCGCTCATCTTCATTTGGCCCATACACACTGACAAGGTTGACTATGGTTTCTCCTTCTTTTAGTGTTAGGACCATAATGCGTTCTGAGACAAAGTTCCATCCCTTGATATTACCCCTTTGGCTTTTGGTCACAATACAACTGTTAAAGATTTATTTGATTGAAGATACTGGTGAGGTCGTCAATAAGATAAATGTTATTATTTCTTTCGCTGATAAATGGCGATCAGCATAAGTCGGGCTTACGGATGGCCGACAGATGGGTGACTATGGAAATATAACATACGCGAATGTGTATAGGTTCTTTAAGTGTGTCTATGATACAGTCACTCACACCACAGCAACGTAGAAGTCAGGAAATGTTGTAAGACCTGGCAACGTTAAACAGTATGTTGACGAGACGGTCACGTAGACATCATAGCAAGACAATTCACAGCATACTCATGAAGCAACATGTAAGTAAATCCATAACAACGGTTGCATAAACCACCACAGCAAATCATGGGCATTAAGCACAGAATATCTATCAGGAAACGTGAATCAGCAAATAGGTGGATAGGCTGCAGGACATAGCAGCACATATTTCATCAATTAATAGTACAGCAAAAATATCATTCCAGTTCTCAATAGTCCATGACTTTGAATCCATATGAAAACAATGTATTAACAAGCCAACGAGGTTCGTGGCTTTTCATAACAAGTTCCCTGGGAGAAAACAACATTCTCTTCAACACACTATCTATCTGCAAAAACAATCCATCACAGAATATGCATATGGAATAATGGCCTGTACAATCCGTGGCCTCATAATATCCTCAATAAAGTACATTCTACAATTATTAAATATTCCTTCCACAAAAAGAATATATGCTGGGACACACTAGCAAAAATGGTAAAGCGTCCATTTCCAAGCTCAGCCAGCCAAAAACTGTCACGAAAAATCCCCTGCTTAAAACAGCTCAGTACCCAATTCAAATCAAGCGCAAACTCACAGCTTGAGATGTGAGCAGAATTCATCCGCCTTTCCCCCTCAAAACTAATTCAAAGAACGTTCGACAGTTTCTCTTTATCCTATTTTTAAAAAGCAAACTAACAGCTAGACAAAAGAGCTGTGTTCAAAAATTACTGAGCATACAGCTCCCAACTAAGAAAAATCTCTCATCACACAGAGCGTGTGTACTAGCGTGTTTACAAAACATCCGCCCTGTACATACACGTCTTTTAACACTTAACTCCCCTTAATAAAACATGACTTTACAGACTACACCGACCCCCGGGGAAAAAAATGATATAATCATTTTTGTTGGAAAAAAATTACATCGAACAAAAAGTTGAGGTCGATACAATCATAATATCTACACATAAGGATTACCCTATGTTAAGTCATGTTACCAAAGAAGAACAAAAAAGGGATAGAAGTAAGTGTAAAGTAAAAAAAAATGAAGTATAGAAAGATAATGAGATAAGGATACGAAGATCAACAAATTCAAAGAAATATGAAGTATATCAAGTATAGACTAGCTATGCCATCATAAATGAAAATTGGAAAGAGCAGCTGAAGTACAAGAAGAATGAGCAGACAATGACATATCATGGTAAACAATAAGTTACACAAATGCATATTTATACCAAAAGACATAACTAGTTACCATTTTTAAAAAAATAACATAATGTGCATGATAACCAAGTTAATAAACTTATAAAGTACCAATGATGAACTCATAATTTGCCATTAATTAACAATATCGTTATGCGTAGTTACCCCTAGCGTACAATCAAGCGCTGGGCAAAGAAAAAATACATTACAACCTCAGAAAAAACATTTTTCCATGTACTAATATCACTATACATAGTTACCCCTAGCGCACAATCAAGCGCTGGGCAAAGAAAAAATACACCACAATGTCAGAAAAAATATCTTTTTTTTTTTCATTTTCTTTTCCCAACAAAAATATACAATACCGAAAAGTATCGTAATGATAAGTTATGTAAAAATAGTAAGATGATTACAATTGTCATACGTTCAACATTTATCAAAACACAAGAAGTTATATCATATCCTAATACAATACTATATAATATACAATATTGTCTACTATCCTCAAGAAGTCATATACTAAGGAAAACTCTGTTGGAACATCCTGTGAGCACGAAGATACAAAAACATCTAGAGTGTCGTCAAACTGCCGACAGGCTTCACTGGAATAGCAATCAATATAGCAGCTCTGATTCTCATCGCAAAGCCGTCGCTGTGAAAAAACACAAATGAAAATCTCTGTTTGGTAAAGGTAGGATTTTATGACAGGCAACAGTTAATTTTACATTAAACCTATCAACTGTGGCTGTGTAAACTTCCGACCCCTGTACGATGTCATTCAAACCTTCCTCTGCTACATGAGAAAGGATAGCAGAGAAAGTAGCACAGTCTAACTTGGAATAATAATCATATAGAGTGATAAAAGTGTCTGAGACAAATAGCAGTGTGCAATAATGTATGGTAAAGTCGTGAGTATACACATGATACCTATGTCAAAAGGCAAATCTAGAAGATGGTAATGATGACTAAGAGTGTCATGATGGCTGACAATCTGAGATTTTGCGCAAGACAAAGTAAATGCAGTAGACAAAGGCGTACATCTTAAAGGCTGAACTGCAGTCATAGCCTGTGTTCTGGGCAAAGCAAAAAGTAAGAAAGATATAATAAAGGTGTAAAAACATACAGTAGTAAACTTGGACCAACGTCGAAGTTTAAAAGGAGCGCAGTGAGTGCGACAAAAAGTCGTAAAAGACGAAGATACCGAGCTAACCGGTCCAGCAAGAAAGCTAAAGAAACTCATAAGGTATAGATATGTACTAATAAGTAAGTTCGTACATGTAGCAAAGAAAACGCTAGTCATTGCAGCAAAGAAATTGCAATCAACGTGACTGGATATAGATTCAGTCGTAGCTATAAAATTAGTGTGGGTATCAGACAAAACAGAAGGATCCTTTTCTATAATAGTAGTTAAAGAAGAATGAGAGTTAGAGCAACGACGTACTGAGGTATGTCGAACTGGGTTACAAGAAGCACTAAAATTAGCATGATGAACAATCGTATCATCAACACTGCACGATTGCACAAAATTAGCAGAATGTATTGTGTTAGCCGAATGTACCTGGTGAAAAGATTTTGGCATTGTGGCGGCAGTAAGATTATGTTGCCGTTCCCAAGCAGCAATTTGTACCGGCGTACATATCTTTATACCATGTATCTGTCCGACAGTAAGGTCAGCGATAGGCGCTCTGAGCAAACATGCGTGTATATAACCAGTGAAAAACGGTGTGGCAATGTGAACTATGGCAGTCGGGAAAGTCTCAACTGTCCCACCGAATGTCACACATTTCACCATTTTACCTGTAGCGCAAGATGGATGGACTAGAGACTGTTTAATCCCAACAGTCGTGCATCCAGAATCAAAGAGAACTGAGACTGGATTATTATTCACAAATCCTTTATGTAGGGTAAGAGACCCTCTTCCGTCGTGTGCAGACAAGGCAGGAAGAGTAGTCGGAAGAGGATGACCGTAACTCAAGGTAGTTCTAGCTGTAGGTTGGAACAAAGTTGTGCACTCCGGGCACTGAGATGCTCTCTCTCTCTCTCTCTCTCGAAATCGAAAGCAGAGCAAGCAGTAGCATTAGAGACACTATTATTATTGTTACCTTGATCATTAATAAACTGGGGCTCTTGTTGAGCAGAGTTAGCATGGCGATGCGATCTCTTATTTGGAGATCTACTGTCATATCGCGATCTATCGCGACTATTATCTCTATTGGCACCATTGCTTTTTCCTCTATTGAAACTATTGTTCTGATTTGAACCCCTGTTAGCATTGTCGCGATTACTATTTCCCCTTTGATCAAAATATCTGTTCGATGGATTTAGTTGTCTTCGAGAAAAAGTATTGTAGGGTTGATAATCTCTATTGTAGTTACCCCTTCCAAAATTTCCATAATTGTTGGAACCAAAATGTTGAGGACCATTAAATTGTCTCCACTTCCTTGAAGAAGGAGAATTACTACGTGATGGACCCCCTTGGTACTGTCCAAAATCACGATTATCTCTCCTACCAAAATTGCGATCCGCACTTAGAGATCTACGGCGCCAATTAGGACCATATGGTATTGCTGAAGCCACAGGTAAACCTTCTCTGACCTCAGAGTGGCTAACAGTCACATTTGGGTGTGCAGTGACGTATTGGCGACAGTATTGTTCCATATCTTTCAAGTTTGTAGGTTTTTGCTCATGTAAAAAAGAAAGAAAAGAAGCGTTTACAGGCGACATGACTTTGTCACGAAGCAATAGGCCCATGAGGGCTTCATATGTATGTTCAGTTTTTGAAAGTTCCACCCAACGTGAAAAAGTAAGGCGAATATTTGCTATAAAGTCTGAAAAATCTTTCCCTGTCTCTGGCAATAAAGACTTAAAGCGTAGGCGATAACCGTCTTCATCCAGTTGGTATTTCTTTAACAAGACCGCTCTGAGAACATCATAGTTATTCTTGTCAGGGCCCTCCAACATACTTATAGTGTTCATAGCTTCACCCTTGAGTATTTCCATAAGTCGTACACAATATTCCGACTTGTCTATCTTATGAGATTCGCATGAAAGTTCAAATCTATTCAGATAGAATGAAATATCGTCATAGGCAGAGTTGAAAGGAGGCAATCTGATTTTGTAAGAATTAGTATTTGCCTTATTAGAAGTTGTTTTATTGTTTGTCTCATTTTGTGTATTACCAATATTCACTTTCTTTATTTTCTCCAGTTCCATAGCTAAGATCCTTTCCTCGTGTAGTCTTTGGTTTTCTTCAGCTTGTATCTGAAGCTTTCTTTCTTCCATTTGCATTTGCATTTTTCTCTCTTCCATTTGCTGTTGAATTTTTCTATCTTCAGCCTCTAATTTATGTTTCTCCATTTCCATTTGCTGTTGAATTTTTCTATCTTCAGCCTCTAATTTCTGTTTTTCCATTTCCATTTGCTGTTGAATTTTTCTATCTTCAGTCTTTAATTTATGTTTTTCAGCCTCTAATTTCTGTTTTTCAGCCTCCATTTTCTGTTTCTTTTCTTCTGACTTCTGCGCCTGGCATATTCGGCAAGTGCGAATTCTTCTAATCTCTCCGTAGTCATACCAAGGGATTTCCCTTGTGTAATGAAATAATCCAAATTAGACATTATGCTGTATTTTACAAGATATGTGAGTAATGTAAATATCCAGAAGAAACTCACTCTATCCCAACTTCGTGGGTGACAAGTCCTTGCTTAAGAACTTGTACAATTACCTAGTTAACTACTATAATGTTATTAATTACCTATATATATTATGCATTATAATATTGACAGTGCATGACAAAATAGATAGTACAAACAAAAGTGACAAAGACAAGATATAAAGCACAAATGACCACGTTCGCAGAATCAACTAAATCTGAAAGCGAAAACAAATAAAAAAAATATTGCAAAGAGTGCAATGACACTGCGAAAAGTAAGACAATACAGCAACAACACAGTGTATAAACGAAAAAGTTGTATATAAATCAAAGATAGTAAGAGGAGGAAGACACTCACAAACAAATTAATCAAAAACTAAGGTACAGAGAAAAAATGTAATGACAACAACACTGACACGTTTCGCCACACCTAAACAATTACTGTCGTGAGGGACAAGTAACGGTCTAAACCTCGGCAAGGTTTTTAGCCTTGAACCGGAATTACCGCTCAATTGAAACTCACAATCTGGGAGCCGCGCTGGTGTAATGGCTACGGCGTTGTACTGGCGACCAGGTGTTCATGGTTCAAACCCGGGCGTCAGCGTTTGAAGAAATGTTTACGGCCGGAAATTTGACTGAATAACCTGAACGGCTCCTGTGATAAACCCTCTGTGGATGGGAAGGAGCGAAGCTCCTGACCGGGTTGGAAGGAAAGTCCTCAGGTTCCCCAGCCTCGCAATGACATGTCATTGGGCCGAAGGGCTGAAAGCCCAAGTGCCGCTGGTTAAAAAAAAAAAAACTCACAATCTCGACCCTATAGAACACTCACGAAGGCCCTGTGTGAACTGGGATATTCCCTTCATAAGTCACCGCTCCAACCGCCCACATAAACATGAAACATGTAATATATAACACATGAAAGAATAAATAGATTATACTCTGAGGAAGGCTCAATGTTACACCGAACAGTGGTACAGTTTACAAACAAACAAACCACTTTTCTTCAAAAGGAAAAAATCACAGCCTCCGCAGCAACAACAATGATGTAAATCAGGTATCACACAGTCTGAATAAATCCAATGGTGATCGGTACTGGAACTCCAAAGTGATAGCTGCTTTCGAATGAAATTCCTGACATCGGGTGCTGAAATCCTAAGTTGGCGCACGAGAAGAAGGACTGGAACACTGCCACACTTGACTTGAATAACTTGTGCATAAAAGTCAGTACTGACAACACTGTAAATCCAGCTGAATTGACATCACCGTAAACTTCTGGACTGTTTATACCCCGGATCACTTCTGTTAGTGGTTGTTCTGGGGAATACAGTTCAACTTCTGTGGGTAACATAACGCCCCATATCACTGGCGACCACTTCTGTTAAAGGTTTATTTGATTGAAGATACTGGTGGGGTCGTCAATAAGATAAATGTTATTATTTCTTCCGCTGATAAATGGCGATCAGCATAAGTCGGGCTTACGGATGGCCGACAGGTGGGTGACTATGGAAATGTAACATACGCGAAATGTGTATAGGTTCTTTAAGTGTGTCTATGATAAGTCACTCACACCACAGCAACGTGGAAGTCAGGAAATGTTGTAAGACCTGGCAACGTTATACAGTTTATTGACGAGACGGTCACGTAGACATCATAGCAAGACAATTCACAGCATACTCATGAAGCAACATGTAAGTAAATCCATAACAACGGTTGCATAAACCACCACAGCAAATCATGGTGTTGCGTGTGAAATTCTCGCAACATCGTTTTGGTGTACAAGATATTTATTTTGTAATGCAAGGGGAACAATTGCTTGAAATTTATAGTCACTTTTCATTGTAAGCAGTAGTCTCCTCGCGTTGGTATCGATAGCAGTTAAGTTTGTTACGCGTTCTTGAATCGAGTCCATGTATGGACTGGCTAGGCCGCTTTTTAAAAAGCGGTTGGCAACCTGTTGGGTTATCCTTATAAGGTAATCATTCTTAAGCTGGTTCTTGGTAAAGGTCCTTGTGTCTTAAGTTTTCTGAGCGGTGGTCGATTCGCGCTGGACTGCGCATGCCCAAATCTTGGGTCTTTGTCGAACGGGTTTCCGCCCACCAGTCAGTGAGCGAAGATTTCGATAGCGAAGGGACGTCTCTGTGGAGCGTCTCTGCTAATTTATTCTGTCAGGAATGTGAGTCCTCTTATGGATATTTCGTTTATTCGAGATGATACCTCTAGTGTATTTCCACACGCCGGAAAAGCGTATTATTTCTGTGGTTATTTCCTGAAGGCAAGGTAAATTACATTTACATTAACTTTATCGATTTTTGTCCGTGAGTGACATTTGATTCGTAGCCTGTCTTTGAAAGTCGTCATCACGAGATGTTTTCTCAGCTCACATATTGCTACATTGAACCGCATCGGGTTGATGCATGTCCCAAGGACCATTACTTGCTACTTCGCTACATGAACTAGGTTTGAAACCTTTTGTTATCTAGAGGTTTTTTTGGAGGTCATTATTTATACTTTAGAAGACGTGTCTGTCTTGCTGAAGTCAGATTAAGGAGAGTGAACTGATCTCATACATCTGGTTATCTCCTGGCTAAGATAGAAATGGATGGAGAGTTTTCCCGACTACATTACAGCCTTATAATGTATTGACATGCCTGTGAATCACCTTTATTATAATGCTGTCTACCGTCCATTGCTATGCTGGCATTGTTGCTGTGATAATGACTGTCTGATGTACCTACATATTCGCGTATACATTTTGTCACTGTGGCGTCCACAATAAATGATACAGAAAAACGTCACTAGCTGTTACAAGCATCATTGACTTTATACGTCGTGAGTTAACTGACGTCCTTGTGTGGATTGCCCTGTTTTTGTATGATCATTGTTTGACTGTACATCATCTACACACTACACAAAACCAGACAGGCGGATACCATCCATCATCATATGGCATCACGCATCATTTGGTGGCCATAAGCTGGTTTGATCTGGTACCAGCAAACACGGGGTCCCTTACCCACTTCATTTTCAACAAGAATTCATCAGCATCCTTCAAGAAATTAACATTCTTCAAGACAGTCAACATCTTCAAAATTTTCAAAGTACTCGGCGTTGTCCGGTAAATGTCAAAATTGCAATTTTTGACTGAAACATAAATTTGACAGTACCCGGCGTTGTTACATGTTGCCGGATAACTCGGACTGCTGTTATCTTTTACGCAAGTCAAGCAAGTTGCTGCTGTCAAGGTTCCAGTGCTGTCGTTTTTTGTGAAGGTCAAGTGCCGGTTGAAACGGGTTGTTTTCTGAAGAAGGCCAAGTACCGATTTCCATCAACTTACTTTTGGATAAGAGGGTCAAGTGCCGAAACAACTCAACATACAGTATTTCAGAAGCTCTTGTACCATCGTGTTAGCAGTGGAAGCAGTTCAGATGTGCCATCATCGTTGGAGCTTCGCTCTTTAGGACGTTGATTGACATCCGTTTTTTCTGCTGTTCTACGATTGGAAGCCTATAAGTTAAGTGGCCTGTTTGTACGTAAACTGTGCCCTTATACTTCTGCTGAGTCTTCTGTGTTTCATCTCATTCTTTTGTCATATTGTTATACGTTATTTGTTTATATGTTATTTGTATAAATATATGTTTATATTTCGCGGGTCTGGCTGGGTGGCGACTCCTATAGATCATACCACATAGCAGAGGTTTTCTATTGAGAGTGTTCTGTAGGGTGTGCAAATTTCCGATACTGGAATTTGCTAAGCGACTTCTGTTGCTATTTATGTTAGTTGTGATGACATGTATTAATATTGTTTTCGTTATTATTTCGCATTCTTTAGTTTTGTTTTGATTTGTTTGTATTTGTTAGCCTACTCTTGACTATAGTTTAGTTTTATACAACATTTTTGTTTATACACTGTGGTGTCATGTATTTTGTTTAATATGCTCGCAGATATCGTCACATTTTTTGTGATATTTCTTTAATTTCCGCTTTATTTTTAGTTGATTTCTGCGAATGTTTTTGTATTGTTGCTGATCTTTGTTATTGTTTACATTGTTATTGTTTACATTGTTTACATTTTCAATGTTTACATTCTGCTTGTGTTTACATAGTCATTGTTTACAGTTATAGTAATTAGTTAATGGGCTATGCTAATGCACTGTTACTACTACACTGATGATAAATGAATGATGAATAGTGTCGTGCACTATTGAATGAGAAGTGCACTTATGATAAAGAATTGAGTGTTGATATTTCATATACAAGTTCTTTGATTGGAGACTTGTTTTCCCACAGAGATTGGGATAATATAATGTGATGTGAATATACAAGTGCTTAATTAAGACTTGTTACACTTAGATTTGAAATAAATTAGTTAAATATTTCAGGTTTGGACTCATATGTTAGACAACATGTCTACACTTGAGTACTTTATTGAACAGGGTAAATCCCTGGGTAAGACTGGTGATAAGTTGGAAGAGTATGCTACTGCTCTATATAACAAAGCGCTGAAGTCTGAGGAAAAAAGACAGAAAGCAGAAGCTGAGCAGAAAAAAGATAGATTCTGAGAATCTGAGACTGCAGATGCAGGCAGATGAAAAAAAAATTCCAAATGGAAATGGAAAAACAAAAAGGGAATCAGAAGCTGAGGAGAGAAAACTCCAGCTACAACTAGAAGCTGAAAGACTTCAAAAAGAGGCTGAAAATAAAAGACTTGAAAAAGAGGCTGAAAATAAAAGACTTGAAAAAGAAGCTGAGAATAAAAGACTAGTAATGCAGGCTAAAGCTGCTGAGAAAGGAAGTTACAAAGAGAGGCTGATGAGAGGAAAGAAAAAGCAAAAATGGAACATGAAGAAAAACTCTTAGCTTTAGAGTTGGAGAAGTTGAAATTGACGAGCATGAGTAATGCTAATGATGCAAACAAGGGTTCATCTTCGGATAAGGCTAATAATGATACTTTTAAGATTAAGTTACCAACATTTAGTCCTTCCAGTGATGACATAATGTTCTATCTGGACAGATTTGAACAAGCATGTAAAGCTCATAACATAGACAAAGCAAAATATGTTTATCAGTTATCAGGGATACTGACAGGTAAAGCTCTAAGTATGTTAAATATGGTGGATGAACCTGACAAGAACAATTATGAGGTTGTCAGGGCCGCTTTGTTAAAGAAATATCAGCTTAACGAAGACGGCTATCGTCTACAATTTAAAAACATGTTGCCTGAAACTGGAGTTGAATTCTCCGAGTTTATTGCAAGAATACGCATTACTTTCTCACGATGGGTTGAACTATCTAAGACGGAAAAAACTTATGAAGCACTTATGGACTTAATACTTAGAGACAAAGTCATGTCGTCTGTCAATGAGTCTTTCCTTGCTTTCCTTCATGAACGTAAACCTAAAACAATAAAAGAAATGGAAGATTTCTGTTGCCAGTATGTAACTGCGCACCCACACATAACCATTGGTAACTCTAAGGTGAAAGAAGGTTTACCAGTTGCTTTGGCAGCACCGTATGGTCAAAACTTTGCTCGTAGATCCCAACAAAATTTTGATAGAAAGAGTAACGGTAATTACTTTCAAAATCATGGAAATCAATTTCATGGTGATTCTTCTTCGAAGAATTGGAGACAACCTGATAGTGCTCGTTACTATCACCCTAATAATTATAGACATTTCAAAAGAGGATATGGTAATAGAGGTTATTCCTGCCGAAGACCTCAAAACCAAACAAATAGATGTTCGCATCAATGTGGACATGATAGTAATCGTGGAAACTGGAATTCGAACCAGGATAACAATTACAATAGAGACAACAATAACTTCAGAGATAATAATAACTCTGATAACTTCAGAGGTAATAATAGTCACGGTAGATCTCAACACAAAAAAAGAGATATCAGCAGGCTAATTCTGTACAACAGGAAACTCAGGGAGCCTGTAATCAGGTTGTTGATAATAAAAACTTTGACGCTGTCACTGGTTCTGCTTTTGACTTTGAGAGAGCAAACAAATGCCCCCAATGCAGTACTTTATTCGAACCGAGTACCATAACTACTTTGAGTTGTGGTCACCCTCTTCCCGCTCTTCCTGCTGCTGTTGCGCATGACGGGAGGGGTTCTTTAATCCTACATAAGGGTCTTGTTAATGATACTCCGGTCTCACTACTTTTCGATTCCGGATGCACCACTATTGGTGTTAGACAATCGCTTGTAGATCCATCTTGTGCTACAGGAAAGGTTATCAAATGTGTCACATTTGGCGGCACTCTAGAAAAATATCCTACTGCTGTAATTCGCATTGCCACTCCTTTCTTTACTGGAGATGTGCATGCTTGTCTCTTACCTAATCCTATTGCGGACCTTATCATTGGTCGTATTCACGGAGTTAGGGAGTGTACCCCACAGCAGATTGCTGCTTGGGAAGATAATAATATGCAAGCTACCAATGCAGTGGTTACAAGAGCACAAGCTCTACAAACACCCGGAACTTCACTGAATGGTGATAATGAAGTTGATAGCCAAGATAGTCACTTAGTCATCACTTGTGACTTTTTCATAAAATTGCAAGAAGAAGATCCTTCTCTAAAAAAATTCTTCATTCTTGCGAAGAAAGGTGATCCGAATCAGGATACAAATAGAAAATCTTGGATTGCAATGAGAAACGGCGTACTTGTACGTATGGTACAAGATTCGACTACGTCGGCACATTCGCAAATTCTTGTTCCCAAGAGCATGAGAGTGCAAATATTGCAACATGCTCATGACTCGCAATGTGCTGGACATATGGGTTTTTCCCGTACGAAGTCGAGGTCCTTGCGGCTTTCTTTTGGCCTTTTGTCAACAAGGACATTCGTATTTACTGCCGATCATGCAAGGTATGTCAGGAGGTCAAATCTAGAGGACCACGACATGCTGCGCCTATCCAGGCTGCTGACATTCCTATTCGACCGTTTCAGAAAATGGCCATAGATATAATTGGCCCTTTTAAGGTCAAGTCGGCCAGAGGACATCAGTTTATCCTTACATGTGTTGATATGTGCACACGTTGGCCAGAGGCTATCCCTCTTAAGAGCATATCTACTACAGATATCGCAGATGCTCTTTGGCTGATATTTTCTCGCTTGGGGTTCCCCAGAGAAATATTGTCAGACCATGGCACTCAACTCATATCTGACACTATGTCACAGGTAATGTCTACCTTACATATTAAACGATCTCTCAGTAGTATCTATCATCCTATGTCTAATGGGTTAGTTGAGCGTCTGAACAGAACGCTCAAGACTTTGCTTGGTAAGATAACTGAAGATCATCCGCAAGATTGGGACAGGGTTTTACCCGCGGCTCTCTTTGCCTATAGAGAAGTCCCAAATGAACACACAGGGTTTTCTCCCTTCGAACTTGTCTTTGGCGCGCGTCCACGCGGCCCTATGTCTTTATTACACGATCTCATCACTGCCGATGATATTAGCGATGAAACTCAATCCTCATATGAGTATGTCATTGCTCTTAGACAAAAGATCATTGAGGCATGTAAGCTAGCAACTGCTTCATCAGAAATTGCTAAAGAGAAGGCAAGGCAGTTTGCTAACAAAAATAGATGTCTACGACAACTTTGTCCAGGTGACAAAGCATTCGTCCTACTCCCCAGTAGGGAAAATAGACTTCTTATTGCATGGAAAGGTCCGTATGCAATAGTCTCTCGGATTTCCGATGTTGACTATGTGGTCGATATTGATGGAAAGCATAAAACTTTCCACATAAACATGCTTTCGGAATTTCACGAACGTCCGGACTATTTGCTGCCTATTTTCCAGGCAACGGATGATTCTCCTACACCTCATGGTCATTACTCATCTCTGTCGGTCATACAGGATGAGGAATCTACCTTCTCGGATGTCAATCTTCCTCTTCCAGTGGTTCCACTACATTCCACGGAATCTTGGAAAAACGTTTCTGTTTCTCCTAATCTTTCTGGTGAGGAACATCGACAAGTGTTGTCGATGTTACAAACATTTCAGGATGTTCTCACTGACATCCCTGGACACACAAATGTCATAGAACATGACATAATTCTCACCGACAGTAATCCTATTAGGGTTAGGCCTTATCCTATCCCTATACACTTTCAGTCGCAAGTGGAAAAGGAATTGGATGAAATGATTCAATTAAATATAATTGAACCATCGACTTCACCATATTCTTCTTCCATGGTTATTGTCCGGAAGAAAGATAAGAACATACGAATTTGCGTTGATTATCGCAAATTGAATCAAGTCACAAAGTTCGATGCTGAACCGATGCCTTTACTAGAAGATCTACTTATTAGACTTTCTAATTCTAGATTCTTCACTAAACTTGACTTGTCTAAAGGTTATTGGCAAGTGCCTTTAGCAGAGCATGCCAAACCTCTTACTGCTTTTTCTACACCTAGGGGTCTATTTCAATGGAATGTTATGCCTTTTGGTCTTATGAACGCCCCTGCTACTTTCGTTCGCATGATGCGTCGAATTCTTTCACATCGTTCAGATGTCATCGCATACTTAGATGATATCTGTCTCTTCAGTGATACCTGGGAAGATCACTATTTAGGTTTATATGACTTACTGTCCACTCTACGTGAGAATAGTTTGACAGCAAAACCTTCTAAAGCTTTTGTTGGTTTTGGTGAAATCTCTTTCCTGGGTCATCGTGTTGGTCATGGTCTCTTGAAGACAGAAGACCACAATACTTCCAAAATACTGAACATCTCTGTTCCTAAAACGAAGAAACATGTTAGGAGTCTCTTAGGTTTAATTCAATTTTATGGGAGATTTATTCCAAATTTATCTTCGATCATGGCACCTCTCTCAACATTGTTGAAGAAAGGTTCGCCTAATCTGGTCCGTTGGTCTGAAGAATGCCAATCTTCCCTAGACCAAATCAAGAATATATTTTCATCTCCTCCCATCCTAAGATTACCTACTCTTGATAGGACTTTTGTTCTTCGGAGTGATGCTTCATCCACTGGGATTGGAGCAGCACTTATGCAAAAATATGCAAATACTCTGCATCCTGTTATGTACATTTCTAGAAAACTAAATGCGGCAGAGAGGAACTACTCGGTTTTAGACCGTGAGTTGTTAGCGATGGTTTGGTCAATTCTCAAACTACAAAGATTCCTCCTGGGCGCACATTTCATTCTAGAGACTGATCAAAAAGCTCTTACAGCTATTCAGACTAAGAATTTGAAGAGTTCGAGATCCACTCGATATGCTATAGCTCTTCAACCTTTTCACTTCACGGTACGAGCTATCCGTGGTGCGGATAATGTGATGGCTGACATTTTGTCTAGATGCCCACATGATTCCAACTAATACTTCTGTCCTATATTTCTCTATATATATATTACAGAGTCATAACACACCTATATTACTACAATAGATTAGCACATCTGTACTCACTTTATATGTACACATACTATCGTGCTTTGTTATCATCTTCTTCTGTTTCATTTTTTAAGATGATAGAGGAAGACTGAGTAGTTAATATAAGGGCCATAAGTTTACTAAACAGCCACAATTATTAATAATGTATTGTACCTTATGTAACTGTCTTTTTTCTCTTGTTGATGTGATCACTGGCCCAAGACAGTATACATGTTGTTAGATGTGTAGTGCGAGCGTATGCTGAATTGAGTGTGGGTGCGAATGAAGACGCGAATGTGTTTAGGCTCGTATAGATGTAGATCCTGCAACCCATACTCTCACATGCAGTAATCAAGGATGCTTTGACACTGCAGGCATGTTTCAAGACATTTATTGACGGGAACACACATAATATCAACAGGAACAGTCAGTGTAACAAGGTCATGCTGACCTGACATCGATAGGTATACATTTGGCATTCAAAAAGGTAAACATCAGAATAGACGTGCATGGTCAATAGCAAAGTTCTTCAATAATGACAGTTCGTAGCGTCGCCCTTGGCGTCTCTGACTAAACGCGTCAGATGCCTTAGTCACTTGGACACATAGGTGCAACTTGGCACTCCCCCGCCTATTGCACATATCAGGCTGTAGTATAATAGCCGAAAGCACAGGCCTCGTTCTGACGTCGGCCGTGTACTTCTGTTAAATAGGTTATCATCAACCCTGCAGTAATACTTATTGTAGATATAGATTCCGCCAATCTGCGGCTCCCACAATATATCTTCGTCACTGGATTTCTGGACAATATAAGACTAACAGTCTTGGATGGCTACCTCGAGCACAAATATATAAGTTCTGAAATGGCGGATCCGTGAACTGCTGTTCACCCTAGGTAATCCTTTACATGTTCTGCCACCGAAAAGCGTAATAATGCATAAAGGTCGGTATTACCTGGCAAATGAATCCTCAGAACATCACAAGGAATTCTGTCGTCATCCCGACGCACAGAGATTCACTGGGGAAAACTGCCATAGCAGTTACTTCGAAGATTCTCCCCGAAAAACAATGGACTCTTGGTCCCTTCAGAAAAACAGGACCTCCCGGCTTCCCGGAAGTATATCTCACTCCCGCTTAAAAAACCTTCCCATAGGCCTACGCCCGAACTGACAACATCTGACCCTAAAGGTCAAACACAATGAATGAATAAACAAGGGAAGACAACCCCTAATCAACCTGACATCGCAGGTAAAGACACAATTATACTTATGATACAAACATAAGCAAATAACTTGACAGATGACTCCGTCGAAAATGACAGCAACATTACTACCACCCCCCTGTAAAAAAAAAATGCAATTTTTTTTTTTTTTAATATGTTCATGAGCAAAGATAGCACCAGTATCACTTCTGTGCTCATGCAAACAATGAACCTAATATCAGGTACAATAGAAGAGGGTACAAATCATCTCCCAACATAGGAGAAAATATTTCCTTTAAGCCAAACAAACTAAGGGATACCATTCACGAAACCTAAGTTGCTGGCAATACCAATCATATATCAAACATTACTAAATAATATAATCATAGCAATATACAAATGTCAATGCTATTTTAGCAACATATCACTGATGGATGGACAAAATGAAATTTGTTAAATTATCTAAACATCATCCAAATACATTTGTATTACAACATATTATGATATTAAGGACAGACCTAAGTCTGAAAGTATATCAGGAAAAACTAGGACACAAGATTTAACTGGAATCATGTGGGCATCTAGACAATATGTCCGCCATCACATTATCCGAACCACGGATAGCTCGCACCGTGAAATGGAAAGGCTGAAGAGCAATAGCATAACGAGTAGATCTCGAGCTCTTCAAATCCTTACTTTGCATAGCCGTAAGAGCTTTTTGGTCGGTTTCCATAAAGAAATGCGCGCCCAGAAGGAACCTTTGTAGCTTAAGAATGGACCAAACCATAGCCAACAATTCACGGTCCAAAACCGAGTAATTCCTTTCTGCCGCATTCAGCTTCCTAGAAATATACATTACAGGATGCAGAGTTCCTGAATATTCCTGCATTAGTGCCGCTCCAATCCCAGTGGAAGAGGCATCACTACGAAGGACAAAAGTCTTATCAATCGTCGGTAGTCTTAAGATAGGATGAGATGAGAACAAATTCTTAACCTGATCCAATGAAGATTGGCATTCTTGGGACCAACGCACCATATTAGGAGAACCTTTTTTCAATAACGTTGAAAGTGGTGCCATAATGGAGGACAGATTCTCAATGAATCTTCCATAGAATTGTATCAATCCCAAGAGACTACGCACTTGCTTTTTTGTCTTCGGAACCGAGATATTTAATATCTTTGAAATGTTTTGGTCCTCTGTCTTCAACAGACCATGACCAACTCGATGACCTAGGAAGGAAATTTCACTAAACCCAACAAAAGCTTTAGAGGGTTTAGCAGTCAAACTATGCTCACGTAGAGTAGATAGCAATTTCTTTAGACCCAAATAGTGTTCTTCCCAAGTATCGCTGAAAAGACAGATGTCGTCTAAATATGCAATGACATCTGCACGATCTGATAGAATTCGTCGCATCATGCGCACGAAAGTCGCTGGGGCGTTCATAAGCCCGAAAGGCATAAAATTCCATTGAAACAGACCCCTAGGTGTCGAAAAAGCAGTGAGAGGTTTGGCGTGTTCCGTCAATGGGACTTGCCAATAACCTTTCGACAAGTCTAGTTTAGTAAAGAATTTAGCTTTAGAAAGTCTAATAAGTAGATCATCTAATAACGGCATAGGTTCAGCATCGAACTTCGTAACTTGATTTAATTTGCGATAATCAACGCAAAGACGTATGTTATTGTCTTTCTTTCGAACAATAACTATCGACGAAGAATAAGCTGAAGTGGATGGTTCAATTATTTGTAGTTGAATCATTTCATCCAATTCTTTCTCGACTTGTGCTTGAAAATGAATAGGTATTGGGTATGGTCTTACTCTGATCGGATTACGATCAGTAAGTATGATGTCATGTTCTATGACATCTGTGTGTCCAGGAATGTCGGTAAGGACATCCTGATATGATTGTAACGTAGAGGATACTTGACGTTGTTCCTCAAAAGACAAGTTGGAAGAGATTGTAACGTTTCTCCACGATTCCGTTGAAGTAAGTGGAATCGCAGGAAGAGGTAAATTCACGTCAGAAAAAATAGTTTCCTCATCCTGTATAACGGACAGGGATGAGATGTGACCATGTTGAACTGGAGAGTCGTCCGTCGCCTGGAAAATAGGCTGTAAATAGTCTGGACGTTCAATAAACTCTGTTAGCATATTTATATGGAAGGTTTTATGCCTTCCATCCACATCGACAATATAGTCGACATCAGAAATTTTCGAGACTATAGTGTATGGACCCTTCCAAGAAATGAGAAGTCTATTCTCTCTTGAGGGCAGTAAGACATATGCTTTGTCTCCAGGACAAAGTTGACGTAGGCGTCTTTTCTTATTAGCAAATCGCCTAGCTTTTTCTTTCGCAAATTCGGAAGATGAAGTTGCTAACCTGCACGATTCGATAATCTTTTCTCTAAGAGCTATAACATATTCATATGACGATTGTGTATCATCGTCAATATTATCGGAAGTTATCAAATCGTGTAACAAGGACATCGGCCCGCGCGGTTGCGCGCCAAAGACAAGTTCGAAAGGAGAAAACCCTGTATGCTCGTTGGGAACCTCTCTATAGGCAAAGAGGACTGCAGGTAAAACCCTGTCCCAATCTTCAGGATGATCCTCCGTTATCTTGCCAAGTAAGTTCTTTAGTGTCCTGTTAAGACGTTCTACCAATCCATTGGACATTGGATGATAAATACTACTGAGAGACCTTTTAATGTCTAGCGTAGCCATTACCTGAGACATAACGTCCGAAATTAACTGAGTGCCGTGATCCGACAGTATTTCTCCGGGGAATCCCAGACGAGAAAATATGAGCCAAAGAGCATCAGCGATATCGACAGTTGATATGCTCTTCAGAGGAATAGCCTCTGGCCAACGCGTGCACATGTCCACGCAAGTGAGGATAAATTGGTGTCCTCTGGCTGACTTAATTTTGAACGGACCAATGATGTCTATAGCCATTTTCTGAAACGGCCGAATCGGAATATCTGCAGCCTGAATAGGAGCAGCATGTCTCGGACCCCTAGACTTGACCTCTTGACAAATTTTGCAAGATCGGCAATAAATTCGGATGTCTTTATTCACGAATGGCCAAAAGAATGACGCAAGGACTCTAGTTTTAGTTCTGGAAAAACCCATGTGTCCAGCACACTGAGAATCGTGTGCATGCCGAAGAATTAAGGCTCTCATACACTTAGGCACAAGAATTTGCGAATGCATAGACTTGTCCGAGTTTTGTACCATTCGTACCAATATACCATTCTTCATAGTAATATACGATTTGTGATTCGTATTTTGATTGGGATCCCCTTTCTTTGCAAGAAGGAAGTATTTCTTCAAAGAAGGATCCTCTTCTTGACGTTTAACAAACGAGTCATGGGAAATCACCAAGTGCTCGTCTTGGCTATCAACTTCATTACTATTATCAGATGAAGTTGGGGGATTAAGAGCTTGAGCTCTTGTCACCACTGCATTGACCGTTTGAATGTTTTTTTCTTCCCAACTAGAAATTTGTTGCGGGGTGCATTCCTTAACCCCATGAATACGACCGATTATAAGATCCGCAATAGGATTAGGAAGAAGACATGCATGGACATCTCCTGTGAAGAAAGGAGTGTCAATCCTAATAATAGCAGTAGGATAGCTTTCCATAGTACCACCAAATGTAACACATTTGATTGTTTTTCCAGTGGCACAGCAAGGATCTATCAGAGACTCCTTAACCCCGACGGTAGTACATCCCGAATCGAAAAGTACTGAGACTAGCCTATCATTTATTAGACCTTTATCTAAGATGAGAGATCCTCTCCCATCATGCGCAACTGTAGCAGGTAGAGCAGGAAGAGGGTGACCACAACTTAGCGTAGATACAGTTGATGAGTCAAACAATGTTAAGCATTGGGGGCATTCAGTTGCTCTCCCAAAATCGAAAGCACAACCAGTGATAGCCCTAGAGTTACCACTATCATTTACTGTATTACAGACTCCATCAAACTCTTGTTGCGCAGAGTTTGCCTGTTGGTAAGGTCTTTTTTTGTTAAACCTAGGTCTACCTCGATTATCATTTCCCCTGTAATTATTTCGACTATCATTTCCCCTGTAATTGTTATCATATTGCCTATTGTAATCATCATTCCGGTTTGAATCCCGGTTTCTAAATTCACCATCGTCATAATCTTGACGTCGAGAATGATTACCTCGAAAATTTGAATAGTTATTATTTGGATAGCCTTTACGAAAGTGTCTCAAATTATTACCACTAAAATTACGAGAACTACCATCTTGTCTCCACTGCATAGACGAAGAACCATCATGTGTTGGATTACTCCGCTTCTGAGTGTAATTTTGATTACTTCCCCTATTCCAATTTTGTTGAGCACCCTGAAATTTTTTTTCTGAAATTAGGGCCATATGGTGTTGCCGAAGCAGCTGGCAACCCTTCTTTCACTTTAGAATTGCTAACTGTAGCATGGGGATGTGCTGTGGCATACTGACAACAGTATTCCTCCATTTCTTTTAAGTTTTTAGGCTTACGCTCATGAAGGAATGCAAGAAAAGAATCATTAACAGATGACAAAACCTTATCTCGCAATAATAAGTCCATTAGACCTTCATATGTTTTCTCAATCTGAGACAACTCAACCCATCGTGTAAATGTACGACGTATCTTTGTAACAAAATCAGAGAAATCTACTCCATTTTCTGGCAACATTGTCCTAAAACGAAGACGATAGTCTTCTTGTTTTAGTTGATATTTTTTTAGCAATGCTGCCCTGACAACATCATAATTAGTCCTCTCATGTTCGTCTATTGTCATAAGAGTAGTCACTGTGTCACCTGTAAAAAATGGCATCAGTTGTTCAACATATTTTTCCTTTTTTATGTTATGCGTATCGCACAAAAATTGGAATCTATCTAGATAATCTGCTACGTCATCCTTTAAAGGATTGAAATGAGGCAATTTAATCCTATTAACAAACTCCCTTGTCGTACTCGAAGTTGTTTGCTGAGCACCCGTACTCGCCAATTTCAATTTCTCTAACTCCAAAGTTGCGAGTCTTTCCTCGTGTTCCATTTTCCTAATTTCAGCCTCGGCTTGAGCTTTCCTCTCCTCTGTAGCAGCTTGAGCTTTCCTCTCCTCTGCAGCAGCCTCTTTGTCTAATCTCTTTTGTTCAGCTTCAAATCTCCTTTCCTCCACCTGCATCTGCAATTTCTTTTGTTCAGCAGCCATATCAGCTTCTCTGTCTAGCCTTTTTTGTTCCGCCGCAGCTTCTCTTTCTAATCTTTTCTCTTCAGCCTGAGCTTTTTTCTCTTCTGCAGCTAATGCTTTGTCATACTGAGCAACAGCCCATTGTTCTAACTGTTGACCAGTCTTATCAAGGGCTCTCCCTTGTGTAATAAAGTAGTCCAATGTAGACATCTTGTCTAATGAGATCAGAAACCTGAAAAAAAATTAAATAAATTACCTTATCCCACTTCAATGGGAGACAAGTCTGAAATGCTAGACTTGTATACTCACTTCACTTTATTTTACTGTCTTAGTCTTAGACAAAGACTTTGTATGTTCCTCTTGTTTATAATGTACCCAAAAAATCACTTGAGTACCTGTGGAAAAAAAAAATTCCCTTATATCCCACTCACTATGGGCACAAGTCTTTTTTATAAAGAACTTGAATATGTATTTCACCTTGTCTCAATCTTTGTAGATAACAAGTCTTTTATCAAAGAACTTGTATAAATATCTTATATAATAATATTTTATTAAGAAACTCTATATGAAGAGTCTACCTTATCAATATTATCAAAACATGACCAAGTATGCGTATGTAGACTGTGCATGACAGTAATGTAGTACAACCAAAAAAAAAATACAAAGACAAAAATACAAAACAATACAAATGGCAACACTGTTTTAACCAAAAATGTGTAAAGAAATACACAAGAAAGGAGAGACCTACAGAATACAAACAAAACAAATCGACAATCAAAACTGAAAAACAGACAAAATATTACAAAAACAACGTTAAGTACAATTACATCACAGCTAACATCAATAGCGACCAATTGTCACTAGCAAATTTCCAAATTAAGAAAATTTGCACCTACAGAACGCTTACAGTAAGCCTCGATCAAGTGGCATATTTACCGTAAGACCCACCAACCGAAAAACCCGCAGAAAAAAACACAAAAAACAGTAGAAGTAACATAAACATATAGCAATCAATTTCAATGTGTTGCAGAACAAGTTCAGTCACAGCTGAAACTAAAATAAATTCCTTGCTCCTTGCGAACACAGAAACGAAATGTCAAACGCGCACTGAACGTCAAATCCACTGTAACATAAAGTGGTATTCACGAACCAAAGTTACTATGACCTTCTCAAATTAGGGCTTGCACATTGAATGTTTACAATTTCCACGTACTGTTTACAGACACTTGACCTCCAACAATGTAGCTTGAATGCTCTGACCTAGAAAAGTCCGTTGTTGAATGAAACGTGTAACAACCAGCAGTACTGTTTACAATAGGAACCCGCCTTCTATGCAGTTATGGTCCACGTAGCAAATGCCTAGTAGTTAACTTCAGTACATGTCTTGTTATGGTTTATATAGCATTATAATATAAATGCTCGTACTGTTTATTTGGGTCAACCGTTGATGACCTATATCTGTCCTGTTGTAGCCAAAACTTGCAAGTGTAGAATTAGCGCTGTGTGTTACGGCTGTCCCGTGTGTAGCTTAGACCCACAGATCAGAAGTGTAATGTGTACTTGTCCTTCTTGTAACTTTCTCGACAAAACTGGAGACATCATACATGTAACAGCCAACCAGGAATGTAAATTTCTGGATCCATAAATGTCAACAATAATGTCAAATGCTCGCTCTGTTCTTTTTAAACCCACAGATCTGGTCCATCAGAAATGTAAGTTTCTAGGCCACATTGGCGACAAGAAATGTATCATAAGAGTCCCCACACTGGCCACCAGAAATGTAACTGTCTTTTTTCTCTTGTTGATGTGATCACTGGCCCAAGACAGTATACATGTTGTTAGATGTGTAGTGCGAGCGTATGATGAATTGAGTGTGGGTGCGAATGAAGACGCGAATGTGTTTAGGCTCGTATAGATGTAGATCCTGCAACCCATACTCTCACATGCAGTAATCAAGGATGCTTTGACACTGCAGGCATGTTTCAAGACATTTATTGACGGGAACACACATAATATCAACAGGAACAGTCAGTGTAACAAGGTCATGCTGACCTGACATCGATAGGTATACATTTGGCATTCAAAAAGGTAAACATCAGAATAGACGTGCATGGTCAATAGCAAAGTTCTTCAATAATGACAGTTCGTAGCGTCGCCCTTGGCGTCTCTGACTAAACGCGTCAGATGCCTTAGTCACTTGGACACATAGGTGCAACTTGGCACTCCCCCGCCAATTGCACATATCAGGCTGTAGTATAATAGCCGAAAGCACAGGCCTCGTTCTGACGTCGGCCGTGTACTTCTGTTAAATAGGTTATCATCAACCCTGCAGTAATACTTATTGTAGATATAGATTCCGCCAATCTGCGGCTCCCACAATATATCTTCGTCACTGGATTTCTGGACAATATAAGACTAACAGTCTTGGATGGCTACCTCGAGCACAAATATATAAGTTCTGAAATGGCGGATCCGTGAACTGCTGTTCACCCTAGGTAATCCTTTACATGTTCTGCCACCGAAAAGCGTAATAATGCATAAAGGTCGGTATTACCTGGCAAATGAATCCTCAGAACATCACAAGGAATTCTGTCGTCATCCCGACGCACAGAGATTCACTGGGGAAAACTGCCATAGCAGTTACTTCGAAGATTCTCCCCGAAAAACAATGGACTCTTGGTCCCTTCAGAAAAACAGGACCTCCCGGCTTCCCGGAAGTATATCTCACTCCCGCTTAAAAAACCTTCCCATAGGCCTACGCCCGAACTGACAACCTCTGACCCTAAAGGTCAAACACAATGAATGAATAAACAAGGGAAGACAACCCCTAATCAACCTGACATCGCAGGTAAAGACACAATTATACTTATGATACAAACATAAGCAAATAACTTGACAGATGACTCCGTCGAAAATGACAGCAACACCTTATGAAGCATATTAGTTGTTAATTAGCGTTATATTGCTTGTACTTTCTCAGAATGTCATTGATGAGCTGAGGACTTACCTTACTATTATCAAGCATGACGAGTTCTACATTGTGTACTTACCCTCGGAACGTCAGAGGATGTGTCCTGGATCGTCTTGTACTTTAATGTTACTATGTACAAATGTCTTTACATGTCAAATAATGTACTATTTAAATTTTCCTATCAGATTTGTACATCCATTTTTAAAGACAATATTAGATTATGCTATTTAATGATGTCTATGGTAACTTGCATACGTATATTGTGTTTACATGCTAGCGTGATGTGTGTTGGTGACACCTCCCCGATATGAATATTTTTTGAGACATATTTATTTTTCTGTTGAGGTATATTCTCACCAGACATTCTATATTTAGCCTCATGTTAGGCAATTTAATTAATTATCCGCGCATAATTCGTGCGTTTTGAGCCGCTTATCGCATGCTCTTGGATATTAAAAAAAAAAAAAAAAAAAAATATGTTCCACATTTTTTTTTAATCGGGAGGTGGTGGTGATATGTTGCGTGTGAAATTCTCGCAACATCGTTTTGGTGTACAAGATATTTATTTTGTAATGCAAGGGGAACAATTGCTTGAAATTTATAGTCACTTTTCATTGTAAGCAGTTGTCTCCTCGCGTTGGTATCGATAGCAGTTAAGTTTGTTACGCGTTCTTGAATCGAGTCCATGTATGGACTGGCTAGGCCGCTTTTTAAAAAGCGGTTGGCAACCTGTTGGGTTATCCTTATAAGGTAATCATTCTTAAGCTGGTTCTTGGTAAAGGTCCTTGTGTCTTAAGTTTTCTGAGCGGTGGTCGATTCGCGCTGGACTGCGCATGCCCAAATCTTGGGTCTTTGTCGAACGGGTTTCCGCCCACCAGTCAGTGAGCGAAGATTTCGATAGCGAAGGGACGTCTCTGTGGAGCGTCTCTGCTAATTTATTCTGTCAGGAATGTGAGTCCTCTTATGGATATTTCGTTTATTCGAGATGATACCTCTAGTGTATTTCCACACGCCGGAAAAGCGTATTATTTCTGTGGTTATTTCCTGAAGGCAAGGTAAATTACATTTACATTAACTTTATCGATTTTTGTCCGTGAGTGACATTTGATTCGTAGCCTGTCTTTGAAAGTCGTCATCACGAGATGTTTTCTCAGCTCACATATTGCTACATTGAACCGCATCGGGTTGATGCATGTCCCAAGGACCATTACTTGCTACTTCGCTACATGAACTAGGTTTGAAACCTTTTGTTATCTAGAGGTTTTTTTTTAGGACATTATTTATACTTTAGAAGACGTGTCTGTCTTGCTGAAGTCAGATTAAGGAGAGTGAACTGATCTCATACATCTGGTTATCTCCTGGCTAAGATAGAAAGGGATGGAGAGTTTTTCCGACTACATTACAGCCTTATAATGTATTGACATGCCTGTGAATCACCTTTATTATAATGCTGTCTACCGTCCATTGCTATGCTGGCATTGTTGCTGTGATAATGACTGTCTGATGTACCTACATATTCGCGTATACATTTTGTCACTGTGGCGTCCACAATAAATGATACAGAAAAACGTCACTAGCTGTTACAAGCATCATTGACTTTATACGTCGTGAGTTAACTGACGTCCTTGTGTGGATTGCCCTGTTTTTGTATGATCATTGTTTGACTGTACATCATCTACACACTACACAAAACCAGACAGGCGGATACCATCCATCATCATATGGCATCACGCATCACATGGGCATTAAGCACAGAATATCTATCAGGAAACGTGAATCAGCAAATAGGCGGATAGGCTGCAGGACATAGCAGCACATATTTCATCAATTAATAGTACAGCAAAAATACCATTCCAGTTCTCAACAGTCCATGACTTTGAATCCATATGAATACAATGTATTAACAAGCCAACAAGGTTCGTGGCTTTTCATAACAAGTTCCCTGGGAGAAAACAACATTCTCTTCAACACACTATCTATCTGCAAAAACAATCCATCACAGAATATGCATGCTTAAAACAGCTCAGTACCCAATTCAAATCAAGCGCAAACTCGCAGCTTGAGATGTGAGCAGAATTCATCCGCCTTTCCCCCTCAAAACTAATTCAAAGAACGTTCGACAGTTTCTCTTTATCCTATTTTTAAAAAGCAAACTAACAGCTAGACAAAAGAGCTGTGTTCAAAAATTACTGAGCATACAGCTCCCAACTAAGAAAAATCTCTCATCACACAGAGCGTGTGTACTAGCGTGTTTACAAAAAATCCGCCCTGTACATACAAGTCTTGTAACACTTAACTCCCCTTAATAAAACATGACTTAACAACAACCCATGCCCCCTTTCGCTCTTTCAGATGTGGGGACACCACTTTAGAGCAGCGTGTCGCCATCGAGATCTATAACTCCTTGTCTGTTTTCTTTGTTTCTGTTAAAGCCAGGATTTCTAATTTAGTTTTCCTCATCTCTTCCACCAGCTCCTCTTCCTTCCCATTCATACTTTTTGTGTTCCATGTTCCGAAAGTTGTAGTCCGTAGTCCGTTCCAGTTCATCGCCTTTAGAATCAGTACGGTTTTCTCTCTTATGTTTCGCATAATCAGGTTTTAAGACAAACAGGTGATTGGCCTGTTGTGCCTTTGCATGGTGGAGGGGCTGCCTCCTTACGGCCTCCATGCAGGCCGCACTCTTCCTTTTCAGCCAGGTTTGGGACCGGCCTAGGCGTTGTTGTGAAATCTGTTCACAACTTTCAATTTCTCACCATTTACCTTGATGATTGGCTCAGTATAAATTTTGCCGGGAGCTGGTTGGTACATGATTTATGTTTTCTCCGTGTTGATGTTAAGCCCAAAGTTGTAACAGGCTTCGGAGAATCTGTCCACGCTATTCTGCAGATCAGCTTCTGAGACAGCGTTGATGGCACAATCGTCAGCAAACAGAAGATCTCTGATGGTTTGTGATTTGACCATGTTTTTCTCATATTTCAGTGTCAAACGCCTTAATGGAGCTTATAAAGCACACGTATAGATAGATCTGTTTTTACTTATTTAGCTGTTTCTATTAATGTTTTTATCGTGTATAGCCTATGCTTTCGAATGAGTCATAAAATCTCCACCATTTCCCTTTGCGTTCCTTACAGAGCATTGAACCACCACTACAGCTGATCCATTGCTAAATGTTCATTTTATATGAATCAGAAGTATATGTAGGTCATTTTATTTGTCATGGAAAAAAGCGACCCGTTTTTCTTTTTCTATCCAAGCCGAAATAGTTAGAGGCGGTATATTATGTGTCAATTTTTGTGAACTGAAATGATTGACAAATTTCAGTGGCAAGGGAAGTTACTCTAAATTGTATCGTGTAAAATATGGATCTCCAAAGACACGTTTCCAAAGCGATCTCGGGACTTTGGACTATAAATGTCGAACGATGCCCATCCGGATTCGAGCATTACATCATCGTGTTTTGATGCTGTAATTTTTAAAATTATTTTATCTAATAATAATATGTGATTCATGGTATCATGTATCTATAAAAGGTCTTGGTAGGCACTCATTTCGAATGGCTGAAGGCGGCTTCCTAAGCATAGTTCATCGAAGAGGTTCTTGGCAATGACAAGAAATAATTTGTTATTGTCCGTCTTCGACGGTCTTACAGTGACCCCTGAGAGTGAAAAATGAGCAATGCCGTTGTAAGTTATGTATGTAACGAGTAGGAGTGGGAGCAATCAATGATGAACATTCAAGATCAGTCAAAGGATTCTGGAATATGTCAAAGAGTTTTTGAAGAACCTTACTGAGCAGGATGTCTTCAAGACAATAACAGAGCATTTCTTGTTAAAATGTAAGAAGTATGAGCAAATGAGAATACCAGTATTAGATTATTTGCAGGCATCAAATTTACCTATAAATATAGAAGTGTTAAGAATAGACAGACCTGGGGAACTGCATAATATAGTCAAACAATATTTAGGCCCTAACACAAACAAAGGTTAATATATAGTAATAGAGAATGTCTGACGCTGCTCTTACAATGCATATGACTTTTAACAGGTGAAATTAAATATCTGTTAAAGTCAGTTATATAACTGGAACCACTAGGCCTTTACACCTCTCCCCGTTAATATTATTCTTGTTTGGAGTTTCTTTTTGATTTTGTTCGGTTTTATTTCTTTTTTGTTTGGGTTTGTTTTTTTAACATACAAGCATACTTGGCAATTATGGTTTGCCCTATTTACAATGATTTGACAAGTGTGATGCCACTTTCCCAGTTGTTCATATAATTTGGAATTGAAAACAATATATATTCTAATTATAACTCATCAGAGGTTGAACGGAGTATTTTTCACCATTAATGTAAAAAAAAATCAAGAGTTTCACAAGTCGAAATGTGTGGAGAACCAATAGATGTAAATATCATTAAAGTTCATTGTACCAATATCTGAATATCCAGAAGACAATTTACAAATATTTATAATGATATTAAAATGGCTATGGCTCTGATTGTACAGAAGACGTTTTACAAATATGTATAATGATATAGAAATGGCATTTTGAATGCCAAAGTAGAGAACAAAAAAAAAAGCTAAAGATGTGGGCAGTTATGGATTAGAAGAAAGAAATGGTAGAGGAAATAGGATAAATTAATAGAGTGGGTTAAACAGTAATTGTTATTGTTAATGAGAATCAACCTCACTGCACTCAGGGCAAACCCATAGGTGTTCAGTCTCCCTCAGCAAATGTCGAAGAGTATGAATGCTAATTGTACCTGTAGCACGCTGGTTGTACATACGATGGATGCATCCTCTCTCACTTCCATTTCTGCTAGTCCCACATTTGAGGCCAAACTCCAACAGCTTCAGCTTTGTTGATTCATCCATTGCAGTATCATTATCCAGCAGGCGATCATTAATAGCCCTTAGTATCTCTCCCTTATCCATGTCCACTGTCCCCACTATTGGTGCTCTCGAGTCCAGTCTGTCAGCTCTCTCATTGCCACGTCCCCTGCATGACCAGTTCTTGGGGATTCTATTGAAGTTTTCCATTCCTGCCGCAGTCTTCCGTTCTGAACTTTCCAAAGCATGGCTTGAGAGTCTGACAATATAACTGCCCTGGTTGATGGAGTTTCAGACAGCCACCTCAGTGCTGCAGTAACTGCCTCTACCTCCATTCTCATGCTGAAGGTTGTTGTCATGTAGGCTCCACTCTGCTCAGTAATGACCCTATCCTTTATTCTTTATTCCTGATTTCTCACCACGCACAACAGACCCATCAGTGTACACAATGGCATCATCATTCCCAACATGATCACTTATCAGCTGATTAATCTCCAGCTCTGCTTTTCCATTGCCCCAAGATCTGCACTCTCTGCCAAGGCTAATGATGACCTGCTGGTAGTTTATCCAGTTCTCCCCTGACTTACTCCACTCTTCCCCTTTGGATACATTTTCAACCCTGGTCACCTGACCAATCGTAGCCTCTGCCTGTGCCATCCATGACATCCCCCTCTTGATTCTTGCTCCTTTGATGTCAGCTACATTCTCATGTAGGGGGTGTCTTTTGTCAGTGGTTACCCGCATATATGCTGTTGCCTGGGCCATCACATATCTGGATCTAATTGACAGCAATCCGAGCATGTATCTCATTGTCACAATGGGGGTATCACCTGTATAGCCCAAAACTAATCGCATCCCTTCATTTTGAATGCATTCCAGTCGTTCACATTGTGACACTGACAGCATGAGTCTTCCAAGCCCGTATTCGATTACTGAAATCACGAGCTGATGATACAGGAGAAACAATAGTCTCTGTTCCAAATGCGTAACAGCCATTGTTTTTAAAGCTGCCAGTCCTCGCTTACACTTCTGTTATGATCAGTTCGACATGATACTTGAATGATAGCCCACGATCAAATATTACTCCTAGATATTTCAGCCTGTCTTGCCTTTCAATGTTCTGCCCGGGACCCAAAGATGCAGCAATAGAGAATGCAGTCAGCGACCCATAGCTTGACTGCTTGCATCAGGGTCAGCGAACCAGAGCTGACCAAGACCCTACTCCACCTCCACGTGGTGGTCCTGGAAACAAGCTGCATCACTGTAGTCTGGCTGAGAGAGTAGGGATCGAAGAGGGAAGGCAAACCCGGTCCCAAAAAATGCCGTGCTGAAGTCGGATGTGTCGGCCGAAAGGCGCAGATATCACAGCTCCGGCGTAAACAGCCACAACGCAACCAACGTCCTTTTCAGGACGAACGAGGAAGAGGAGGAAGAATGTTCTGCCCATTGAAAGTGATGTCTGGAAGGTCTGCTTTCACTATAGTCCACGAATCCGATGCAAAGCGGTGAATTCCATTCCAGACTTTCTTCTTCTTCTTCCATCCTTAGCCATCAACCGGCAAAGCAGTATGTGGCCAGTACGCCTAGTGGCGTCTTAGGGCAACAACAAATTGATCGATCTATCGCTGTTTCCACCACGCCTAGTGGCGTCTTTGTGGAACAAAAACAGACCAAACAATCTATCGTTGTTTCCGTAATCAGATTGATTGGCAAGCAGGTGATCAGCCCACTGTGCGAAGTTTTTACGGGATGGGGTAAACAGCCCCATGCCCATACCCTCCTTAGTCGCTTTTTACGACATGCGTGGTAGGGTGCAGTGTTACTATTCTTTGCTCCCCTTTCGGGCCCCGGTAACACACGGGTGATTCCAGACTTTGTTCAACTATTATTCTCAATGTGGCTATCTGGTCTGTACAGGATCTGTTTTGTCGAAAACCTGCTTGTTCATCTCTCAGTTGCTTGTCTATGGACTCTTTTAATCTCTCAAGGATGATTCTGTTTAATACTTTTCCTGGCACTGATAGTAACATTATTCCTCTATAATGTGTGTACTCTTGTAAATTTCCCTTTTTAGGCAACTTGACCAGATAACCTTCCATTCTGCTGGTATTTCCTCTCTCTCCCAGACTTTGCCAACTAGTTTGTATAATATCTCTGTAGAGGTATCAATTTCTGTTTTGATGGCCTCTGCTAGAATGCCATCTGGACCAGTTGCTTTTCCATCTTTCAGAAGCTTTATGACTTTCTTTATTTCTTCTCTACTTGGTCATTCACAGCTGATTTGTAGCTCCTCTTCTGCTGGCTGGATGTCTGGGGGATTAGTTGGAGCTGGTCTATTGAGAAGTTCCTCAAATTGTTCTGTCCATCTCTTCATTTGTTCCTGTATATTACTAAGCAATTTTCCATTCTTATCTTTTATGAGGCCATTTGCTTGCTTATATCTCCCTGTTAGCTTCTTTGTGTTGTTGTACAGGTCCCTCATATTTCCTTTGGCTGCAGCTTCCTCTGCTTCCCTTGCCAACTCTTCAATATACTTCCTCTTGTCTCTTTTGATGTTTCTTCTTACTTCTTTGTTTGCTTCTATGTACACTTCATGAGCCTTGGCTTTGGAGCTTCTGTTTTTTTTTCTGTTTAAATCTGCTTACTTGTTTTTCCTGTCTTCTATCTTGCTAATGGTTACTGTTGTTATCCATGCTTTGTGCTGATGTTCTCTTTTTCTCCGTACTTCTTCACATGTCTCGTTCCATATA